>JAAXNX010002069.1:0-14826 GCA_036491905.1 Folsomia manolachei
GGTATGAATGTTGATCTTCTCGACCCAGAATCATTATCTGCAATTATAATAGAACAGGGAGGTTTTAGTTTAGTTACTATATTACTGTCAACTGTAATTAGAAAAAATCGTACTGAACAGGTTCATGCTAGTGAATTATTGTACACTTACCTTGGCTGGACAACTTTGTCAACTATTGAACTGAAAAATTAGGAAGTTGTCGACCAATTTATTAGTATTCCAATGGAAGTGGGCGAAAACTGTTGTGAATGTGAATGAATTTTAAACTCTGAAGCAAGTACACAATGGCAGTAATTCGGTGTTTAGTTAAATTGACAATTTATTCGTGGATTAAACAGAAAATATAAAATTTCATGAATTTCAATAATTTTTGTTGACAAAACTAAACAAAGAGTTGAATCCGGGAAAAATACCAACAACTGGCGCATCCGATGAGAGGAATGTTGAGACTTATTGTCAAAGTAAAATGCAAAAATCCTAAAAATTCCTAAAACTTCATGCATTTCAACTCAATGGTCTTTATTCAAGTAATTTAATTGTTGGACATCATTTCAGTGATTTGAGTCAAACAAGAAAGAACTGCGTATTATTTAAAACTCGTTTATTACAATCTCAATCCCCAAATTTTGAAACCTTAAAATTCCATTTTAATCACGAAATATCAGCATGCTCAATAAAAAGTTTGGTTATGCTATAATTATTTATAGGCCACCACCTAATTTAAAAGATGAAACGATCAGATGGCGCAGAAGGGTTTGCCTCTCCTGATTTTGGACTTGTCTTCTTTTTGTCTTCGTCCCCAATTGTGGGCTCCTTTGGTGGCTCGGGTTCAGGTAAATTAGAGAGTAGAACCCCACCCCCTATTCCCAATGGAATGGCAATTTGTTGGGACTGACTTTTTGAGTAGGCTTGTCCCACACCCCCAGAATATCCGGCAGCAGCATTCCCTTTGACCCCGTAGCGTCCATATTGTTGTGCCTGACTGTTTGCAAATGCAGATGGAGGCCTTCGCCCGGAAGAGTAGGCGTTGGATTTGGACGAGGTGTGACTGGCGATGGGGGTGTAGCGATTGCCAGGGTATAAAATTCCTGCATTGAACCCCAAAGAAGAAGTATCCGCCCCTGCATAGCTTCCATCCTTACCTGAATTATGAGAAAATTGATAGTAAAACAGCATTCCTGATGTTAGAAATAAATATTGGTATAAATCCCATTGCTCACCAACTGCATGCGCGTGACCGTAATTGGTATTAATGTTGATACGGTCATCGAATATTGAACTGTTTCCAGTGACATTTGCACCCAGAGCCCCACTCGTACAGGCTCCCAACAAGAATACGCTCAGGAACAACATTTTACTGAATTTCAGTGATGAACTTTTTATACCTGCAATAGTAGTATTTATTGGACAATCAAGTAAAGGTTTTAATTGTAAATTGGAAACTTGATTCAATTCTTAAAAATGCCAACTGCAGTCAACGAGTTTGGAATGGGGACTGGGGAACAGTAAGGAAGAAAATGATGGTCATCAGTTATCAGTGATATGCTAATGTCATAAGTAATTTATTTTTAGAACAGGTAAATGAAATAACGATTGTTAATATGCAGTGGTTGGTGAGTGGGTCCAGGTAGATTACCATAAAGGTGGACATCCACGAGAAAAGGTTCTAGATTATTTCTGTCCGGAATATCCCAATGCGTGAAATGTTTTAAAATATTGTATGGTAGAAAATATCAGGTTGAAAACTTGTCGCCATTTGTGGCTCAACAAAGTCTCTAGCTTTGTAAATCCGTACCTCAATCTATTAAGCATTATTGAATGAAATTTCTTACAATTGCATTAGATTTGATTCCGGTCCAAGTGACCGTATCATAACTTTCTATTTGCTTGCTGCATAATTTTTCTATTTTTTCTCCTTTGACTTACCTCATCAACTTGCTCATTACGATGTATGAACTTTGTCAACCTCTCAATCAGTGAAAGAACTGGAAACCTGCAGATATAAAAAACGTGGATTCGGGCAGCAACAATTACTTTTCAGACACCTGCATTTCTCGTTCTCAGGGCACGAGAATAACGAATAAGTTGTGATTGTCAATATTCATACCAAACTTTAAATACAGGATTAACTGAACAATCTAGTCTGCAATGTCAGTTAACTATATTTTGGATATCCAAGCCCGTGCCATAATACAATACAAAAGCAACGCAAGTTGGGACCGTTGCGTTGTCTCCCTACCACACGCTCAACGTCAACTAAAGGACGGAGCATGTTTTTTTGGGGTTTCCCTTTCAGTCGGAGCTCAGCCACCTCCGTCTCTGGTCACGTCAATTCAAGCTCTCATCCTATCTGCATGCAGTTTAAATTGCATCTCTCATAAAGATTTGCTATCTGCACCCTCAATAACCAGCCATCTGCATGTATTTGCCGGCATTCTGCAGTATCTGTGGAAGTTGAATGGTGAAAAAGTTTTGATAACTGACGGTTTTTTACGCAGTTCTTCTCATTAAGTGGTTTTATACAGACCGGCTAACTGTTACGAAATACTCTAATAGTGCTATAAAGAATTTGCCTTATCAGGCGAGCAAAGTTACAAATGGTGTAGTGCATATGCAAAAACTGTGGACTTGGCCTTAATTGTTAACTTTTTAACACAAGTTACATAAGTCTGAGTTATGAGCGAGCTTGGAAAGATAGAGACTGACTTGGTTTTGATTAAGGGACGAGAAGAAATAAAACCGAATTAAGGGATTGGATAGAGGAAGGGTCCCTTAGATGGGGATTCATCCCGAAAACTAACAGTTGCTGCATTTCCTCTAAAAATATTCTGAGCCAATATAAGGATGGATAAGACGGGGGACTGCGACTCGGATGGACTCTCATGGGAGGACTTTTTCGGTAAGGCACAATTCTTTCTTGTGTAACATGTAGCCATTACAAATCAGAGTTGCATCCCATTTGGCTTGTTGATATGAATCCAAGTTGGAATTTCCAATCTCGGAATTTCATTACATGCAACTGAACAATGGACGCTTGATTAGAGCGATTCCCTTGACATTTTTTGCACACTTTCCAACACTTGCTTTTCCATAAATCAATTTGGTTGTTTGGTCAATTCACAGAAGATTTGAAAACCCGAAAATTACAACTGGTATTCTGGAACTTTGTTGGTTTTATTTCACCAATTAATGACTCTAAACATAGACCCGTTTCACTTCTTTTCATTGCACAAGGCTCACGCCGTGAGGGGTCATTATGTTCATTCAATGGATTGGACTTTGTGGTGTAATAGTCTAAACAAAATATACAATTTTTGGTTGCATTTTGCATGGACTGGATATACAGCAACTTTTCCAGACTCGCTGTCATAAAGTCCACCATAAAACTTTATACGAAGCCGGCTTCCTTCCGGACATCACATCTTCTTGCACAGTGACATGGGAGGGAAGCACAAGCACTTTGATGTTCGGGATGGATCTTCTTGTATTCATTGCACTCTTTATTTTCTTTACAACTCTTTTGACCTTCCTTTCCCAATGGGAAGAACCTGAAAGTTGTCTTTATCAATGGATTTTTGTGGAACTCACAGACCCCTTTTTCGTTTAGCCTAGTTCATTCATAATTCATTTAAAATTTTGGTTTGTTAAATAAATAGTTCTAAAACTGTTCGATCATTCACTTCTTCAACTTTCACAAGGAACGGAGTCATAGATATTTTACAGAAAAATTACAACTTGCAGACATTGCATGAAACAAATTTTGCATGTATCCGACTTTTTTGTTTTGCAAATTGCAAGCAGGCAACCCCTTACTTCTCTCACCCATTATCGATTCATCATCATTCAATTTCAAGGACGTTGGGGGAGTATCAGTGTCAACCAACCATGTTAATATCTGTCAAAGCTTGCAAATGCAAGAACTTTCCTCGACACCCTTCAAACGAACTTTGCATCAGAGCTGCTATATAGGGATTTTCTGTTCATGAATTGTTCCATCTTCGTCATTCATGAAATATTGACTGCAATGTGTTCAACCACAGCCAATATTTTGAGATTGTGTACAGCATAGAATTACTTCTGGGTGGACTTTGTGGAGGGTTGCTTCATCTCAACCCTTATTGAGCTGCATACTAATAATGTTGGTCTGCAACCACCCCTTCAAGCTCAGAGTTCTGGATAATATCCTATCGACCCCGTTTACAACTGCTTTGTACCCAGGGAGAAAGTAAATATATGGCAGCCCAAATACATTCTGAAACAACTTACAACACACCCTGAGCTGGGTCCCTGACGGCCATAAGATTTCTCCCCCATAGCATCTGGAACTGGGTGGATGAAAAACTGGAAAAACTCCCTCGATCCGTATTCGGTTTGGACTTTTATAGGTTTACTCACTGACTGTTTAGTTTAAGACCACATCAAACTTTGGCTAGAGGTGAATTTGTCAAAAGTCTGGACGACTTGTGAAGCATGCTGACATGGTCTCTGTGTCAGTTGTGTTGACGAACCGAAAAAGTAATTCATTCGGGTCCATGCTTGGTTGTCTGGTAGAGTTCGATAATATGAAAATGGAGTCTCCTAGTTAAGTGAGATAAAGACGGATCCTGATGAACATTTTTCATATATGAAAAACAATCATCAGACACACAGTCCAAGTTCGTGAACTTTATCTTTCTCAATACTGATAATGCATACAATAGCAAAGGAAGAAGGGTATGCATAGATAGATGCCCAGGACATTTTACAACATTCAACAGTAATGAAACTACCCGTGGTCCCAAAAGAAGGACCCTTTTGTTTTTCTATCTTATTTCCCATCCAATATACTTATCTGTGCCTTTCCTTATCTTTGGTTTTATGAATTGGATTGGATATCCAATCCAATTCAGGTTTTACAAAAAAGCAAATATTTGCTTTTTTGTAAAACAACTCCCATTTTCATTTTCCAAGTTGTAAAATAAAATCCTGCAAACACCCCCGCAGAGTGGTGGTAATCATAATCTCACTGCGAGAAACTGCATAGGGGAGTCTCCCTGTAAATGGAAGTAAAAATGAATGGTGTAGGTAGGGTGCAGCTCAATTGAAGAAAAATAGTATTGAATTTGTCCTTTTGGTAAAAGAAAAAAAAATGTCATTCCATTTCCAATTTCCATCCTGCAGGAACCGGACAGAATAAAATAAAAGTGGAACAGTGAGACCTTGAAATGAAAAAGAACGGAAGAGTTTTTCCACTGGCTCTCGAATTTGTTGAAATCACTTCAGCATAAGAAGTCGAATATTCGGCGGAAGAAGATTCAACCAGGCCCTTCTAGTTAATAGTTGGTGTACTGATAGTCGTGGTGAAGTAGTTTTGGTTAGGTGATCAAAGTCCATTGAACAAGAATCGCGTGAGATCAACTCCTAAATCCTCTCTTATGCCCTTTTACAGAAGAAATATGTTGGGTTGGTTTGCAGGATGGAAATGGAAGTAAAAAGTTAATTCCCGAGGTGTTAGGAAAATCACGTACGGACGTAGGGGGACAGATAAAGATCGCAAAATGATGATGTATGCATGTAATGAATCCTTCATGCATTTTCCTGAAAGTAATGATCCATAATTCCAAATCAGGTTTATTGCTTTTGCAAGAGTTTGGCCGGGCCATACCATTTCTTCGGTCGGGCCCACGAGAACAATAAAGTCATCGTTGTAAGACTTAAAGTACAAAATTACTTAATTATGTGAGATTTGTAGAAAGCAGAAGTGTGAACAAGTGAGACCTTGACCCATCATGTTATTTATGGGATCTATTTGGTCGGTCAGCTTTGGGTGGTTAAAATCCCTATACGCACTAAGCAATCACCGTACTGACTTTTATTCAATTCTGCCAACACTGAATAGTTCAAGCTTATATTAACTACTGGTCGACTATCCCTTCGTCCCTTGTCTTAATATGAGTATGACACAACTTATTATTAGCCTACCTTCTAGTGTTATTAAAAGGTGCCGGCCGTTCAACGAAAGTGAAACCAGTGACAGTAATGAAGGTCCATTACTAAGCAAAGTAATAAATATGATCGGCGACGATTATACATTTCGAGATTATGTTTGGCTTACGACCACAGGGAGAAATGCTATAATTAAACCATGTTGTCTCGACTAATTTTGTATTAACTGCAAAATCGCTGGTTGTACTTTTCCTATAATTGGTTTTGTTATCGGACACCTTCAAATGTCGGTATGTCGGCCCTCCAATTTAACGAACCGGACACAAGAGTGTTATAAAATTGTTAACAAGCCAGTAAATTATTTCCATTAAAATGATGTAGGTATATATACGAACCCATACGCAGGTGGATATCTGCTGTTAGTTAAGTTTCATGGTTTGTTCTGCGGAACGATGTAATAGAAATTGACTTAAATTCTCCAGTCAAATTGCGTTTGTGAAATGGGTGAATATAATGAGCTAAAAGTAGAAAGTTCATCTCATCAGTTCTATTCATGCCAATTGTACATCCTTGTAACTGACACACATTGTACTTGCTGATTTGTATTTTAAATCGCCCAAACCTAGGCTGCATCAGTCTTTAAATTTATCCAGAAGTTGACAGGCATCGAACTTGTAACTCAATGTATTTTATTCTGAAGGAACTGCGACAGATATTCAAAATCCTTGCAGTTTGCGGCTTCATTAAGCAAAGGTAACAAAATCAATGTTTGAATACTGTAACGTTATGTCAATATGTGAGTCCCACACTTAAGTACCTTATTCTGATTTTTTTTGGATGAGGATAAGCTTGCGTGTATGTTCAAGTCAACCAAATGTAATTTATGTAAATAGCTACCAGCAAGTGCATATGAAAGCAAGTGGAAGTTTTGTGTAAAGTGCAACATCAGGGTTGCATATTTCTGATAAAAACGGTGTTATTGTTATCAAATAGTTTTATCATTGGTTTCTGCAATGTCAATCCTGACTAACGTTAACAATTTTTACTTTATCTAAACTGTTCCAATTCTTTAAGCAGGAAATAATGGAGGAAATCCTTTGCCCGCTTACTGTCCTAGTGTACAAATACCTTACTTGATATGAAGTCCCAAACACCCAAGTCAATATGAAATCAAGTGTTAGAATGACTCATGCTTCCATTTTTATTATTATGCCGTTTTAATTGTTTTCCATACATGTCATCAATCATCATTTTCATTTGTGTCATTTCCACAATCGTCACCCTTCAAGATGGGTGATGATTACGTGTGATTTTCTTTCTAATAAGTAGCTATGCGAGTTTGTAGTCCAAATACCCTTTCAATCAGGATCATAGAGTTAAGATTCCATTGCACCACGAACTTCTCAGCTTGGGTTGATGCTCGTCTTAATCTGTGGTCTATTTGGCAATTTCCATGAACTTGTGCATTGTTTTAATACGCTTATTAAAAGCAATAAATAACTTTTGAATGCATAATGATATCCAGTGAAATGAAACGAACCGTGTTTTTTAATGTAAACATGCATATCATGTAATATTAAGCTGCTGCTCGGTGTGAAGAGTATGGATCTTATTTGTACTGCACAACTTTTCATATCAGTAAAGTCAGCTTGCCACTTCTGGAAGATCTTAAAAAAGCTGCATCTGTTTCATTAAACTGAAGCATCGTCTTATCGCTGAAACAACAAACCACTAAAGAAAAGCCTCCCGCACAGATTACAATGAAAAATACTTGCTACGAGTGTATTTGTAGTGCTGCCTCTATCGTGGCAAGGGATAGTTCTTTTTAAGCAAAGCAACAATAATAGCAAACACTTCGAATAAATAGCAAGTAATGACTTTGGTCTTCTTAAAACTTTGTTGACCTTGGAGCTAATCCGCTTAAATCTATGCTTCAACCAATCATTGCTACCAATGCAATCATACATGCAACCAATCTGGATAATACTGGAGAACTATTTTCGTTCTACTCGAGCCGTCTGAGCGAAAATAATTGCTCTGCATGTTCTGAGTAAATGTCATCCATTGACTAATTTATGGTGAAAATCAAGCAGTGTAATAGATAAATCTACACTATAGACATGATAAATTTTATGAAACTTTAATTTACAAGTTGTAATTCACAGATTTTTCTTAGTCCAGTGGGACCTTCAACTTCAGTTTGTCTCTAAATCAACTTTTTATTACTTCTCGTATATATGTACAGACTAAATCTTTTGTAACACGCGTTAACAAGCTAGCTGCTTCTTAATCATGCTGGTAAAAAATGAAAATAGTTTCAATTATAGTATGTTGCTTTAATCATTTACCAATACTTCAGTTACATGGTTCGTGTGTATGTAGTTTAGCTGATAATAAAATATTGTGCTACTGTTGTCATTTATTCTTTATTCCCATTTTTTAATTGCGTCTCTTGCTTACTCTGAAAACAAAAGAGATAAGGTTGCCTTCCAAGTAATATAACATGTCTGGCCAACATTAGTGCCTAAGAAATTTGTTTTGTTTGGAGGAAAAAAATTATTCACAGCAGTTGTTAAACCACTTCAGAGACGATAAGAGATTTATTATTTTCCTTTTAATCTAATTCATGCAACTGCAAGATAACCTCAAGTTCAAGAAGAATTGAAACTGGACACTAGAAAAGCGATTTAACTCCTGCATAGTCCCATTCCATCCGTTCATACAACATGTGCATATCCTTATTCTATGCGAAACAATGTAAATGCAACTTTTTAAATCCGTTACCTGTCAGATTATTAGATTAACTGGAAATCTATTTTACGCTGGAGCATTTGTTTCAGTGTTTTAGTCCACAAATTTCTGGCGTTTCCCACGTGTATTTTCATTCTGTTCAGAATCAGGCACAAAAACTGGCCAGAAAAATGTCACGTTTTTGTGAGATTATCTTTTAAATTAATTGACTGGAGTTTACTAAATTAACCAAAGAAATTAAGGCTACTTTGTTGCATTAGCATAATCCCATTCTAGTTTGATTGAGGTACGTAAACAGCCACAGAGAGAAGTAAAGTGTCAAATTTTAATGTGTTCTGCCATGCACATAATCAAACATTGAACAATGCGTGGGTGATCGGTGATTGTATCCAGTCGTCTGTGGAGTTCTTTTCTTGTATCACACTATTACTATCAGTAATGCATTTGGTATACCGGCAAGAGTTTTTACTCAAGACAAGACGGCGTCTGATGAACATTGAAACATCAAGATTGAAAATCATGTTTGAAGTTCAGCCTCATTTTTTGCAGTGTGGAAAGTATTTTTGGAAGTTTTGTCTATCTGTGTTAGCATCCCGCACATGAGATGAAACACGCATAATGTTACCACCAACATGAGTCCCAGACAACTTTCCAAGTAATCTGTTGCACGCACAGAACATCCCTTGTAACATTTTTATACAGAAAAGTATAGAATGGTGGAAAATTGTATGACAATAATGAACACTGCAACCAAAATATGTTCACGGCACGGATTGTCATGCACTATTTTAAGCGTTTATGAGTTTATAACAATCCAAACTTGAACTTCAACTTCGGATTAATCCTTACTTTATGCTCGTTACCATATTCCCACTCTATGATGTTCATGTATTTGCATTGATTAAATTTTTGTCGGTGTATGAATGCCCATTACCAAGTTATTGCATACAATCCCTAGCTGTCTCTTTAAAATTGGACACTGAAATTCAGCAGAAGGGCAAGTGGTACAGGGAATGCCTATATGACTGAAAAGTGTTCGACAATCTCAATGCATGCAACCAACCAACCAGTCAAGTTTAACCAACCACTAAGTGCGTAGGAAAAAAAGAGTAATGGCTTTGTTACCCTAGAATGATAGGCGATGGGATGCATAACCACTCACGCGTAATCACAATGCACGCACAGATTCATAGATCATCATCCTTAACTTTTGGTTTTGTCTGAAGATAATTCGCAACCAACTCAAATTGCGTGCTTATGCGTGCATTGATTCTGTTTCAATATGCAAATCAACCGACCCAACCCAATAATCATTCAATCTTGTTCCATTATGGAGTTGGACATTAATACGAATACATTTAAGTTGATTCAAGTCAAGTGCAGCAAGACTTATCAAAATGTACACGTGGTGAAGGAATCATATAGTCATGGGATATCGATGAAATTTACCGACAAAAATTATTAATAAGCAAATGACCCCCAATCAACTTTGTCGAACTTGTATTTTTGTGTAGGTTGAGGAATTGGGAGTAGATTGTGATTTATGGTTGGATTAAACTAATCTAGCAACTGGTAGTGCATGATAAATACCTTATCTTAAGTTTAAAAAAATGAATCGTTTTAAAGTTTACTGGACTGGGCGATTTTGTGGCATTGGTAATTTTTTGTCCGATGGATACGGAAATGATGAGGGTGTACTTATCGTTCTTGTTCTTTTTAAATAAGCCAACCGCAAAACTGAAACCTTATATGTAATTGTGGAACCGAAATATATCGGCACCCGCCATGGTTTATGTTATAATTGTCAGTTTGTATGCGACTGTGACCTTAACTTTGTAAAATCTGCACTTGTTTACTCACACTTGGATGATGGAAACCGTAAAGATTTATACCTACACATTCCATGTAGCGCAGTGTATTGTTTGTAATTGGACATAGGAGAGAACCTTGCAGTGAGATAAATGCCAGAAGATATCTTTGCAGAATTTTCAAGTTGAGAATCTCAACTGCCATAGTTTGCATTTGTTCGATCATTCAGAAAGTTTAAATGTTTACTTTGCGTCTTCACTCCAACTGTGCGTGCCATCGACCTACAGCTTCTGGCAAAAGATTCACAAATTGTTGCACATAATGATAGTGGAGATACGCATATTCTAGCATGTCGAAGTTTTTCAGTGCTCATGTCTATTGATAGATAGCTTACAAAGAGTATATGGCTCGTGTTTTGTTGAGTTTTTGCTTTGCAATGAGGTTAATTTAATAAAAAGCAATTGTGGCGAACTTGGACTTTGGACAAAGTTTATTTCGGGCTGTTAAACTTAAACTGGCTTTTAAATAGAAAGGACTTGATATGCGTCAATGCATGTGCACATTCATTTCCTCAAAACAATTATCATTCAACCAAGGAATACTAATAACACCCATTCATTCGTGCAATGTGATGTAAAACTGAATTAGCTAAAGTTGTGTAGATACAGATTTTGAATCAAATACGTAAATGTACGCGTTCGGTATTAGATTTCGCAAAGTCTGCATATAAAAAGGCGGATATTTGCAGTTGATAAAAATGGAAAATGTCTGCTGCACGAAGGAGTGGGTAAAAAGCACGGGATCCAGATTATTTGTACGGTTTGTTTCGCCACATCATAACACGTACGTTGCTTATGAATTTTCTTTGTTCTGAGTTATGAAGAAACTGAAGCAAAGCTTCCAATTTCATCCAGAAAGGCAAAACAAATAGTTCTAATCTCTGGCCATGCTACCTTTCATTTTGGTAAAGTTGTGCACATTAAAGTTTTTATTACCATAAAACAACGCATTTACTTAAAGTTATCAGCAAGACGTTTGCAAATTAAAATGCACCACAAGTATAAATATTTGTAAATTAAAATGCACCATAATAATAAAATTTATGCAGTACAACTTTGAAACTACAAAAATCCACAGCTTCAATAGCCTTGGTTTAAACGGAGTGGTAAAAATTGAATGACTTTCTTCCAAGAACATTTTACACGATTTTGACAACAAAAGATGTCGATGCGTAATTCAAGTAATCAGTAACTTGAGCTCCAATTTCAGGAAGTATTTTCTAATTATCATGAAAAGAATGATACTATGTAAGAATCGTTCTGGTCAAGAATTTTACACAAACACGTAATGATACCAGCCTCAATGATAATTAAGCTTCGTAGTCTTATCTGCACCATATTCCAGAATTTGAGCACTATACAAAAAATCGGCAAAATAGTACAGCGGCTGCTCTTTGCTGCATTGGTTTCTGGTACCTATCCATCTCTGTCCAGTCAACCAAAAATGTTATCTTCCTTAACTTGCTTATTTTATTTTGAACTTCAACTAATAACAACGACGAAATGTACAGATTGCTACCAATGATCAAGGCTAGGTCCAGTTGAGATGTCAAACACAAAAGTGTTTAGGATTGGCATAAGTTTTTTTTATATTGAGGAAATTCCACATTTATAACTTTTTACAATTTACTCGGAGGAATTGGACGAGATTTTTATTTTATAGTGTATATTATGGCATGCTTGTAAATATGTCAATTTGTATTTAACATTTACTTTGTTTGTAGAATGCTGAGTTCAATAAACAAATTTATTTACTCGGTTTACATCCTATGATACGATGTCTGGATCCCGGAACAGCTTAGGTCAAAAACCCACCGTTCTAATCTGATTTGAGGTCTTTTTGTACAAACGGAATTTGGTACGCTTTAAAAGTAGTGAAGCCTTTTTGCAAACATTGCTCTGTGAATTTATACGCAATACTCTACCCGGAATAAGGAAGGGGTTGAAAAAAGAATTTGCTGAGCAGACATAAAGTTCAAGACTTACGTAATGCAATGGCTTGTCTTGCACGTAAAAGTTTTATAGCTCAGACCAATTTTAGTGTTTGGAGCACACAAACAGACCAGACGAATATTTTAGTTTAGTTAGCTGGATGATACGACATCCAACTGGAAAATGCTCTTTGGTCAAATTGAACTCTCACATCTTGGAATTCCACCGTCGTCATCAGTCAAGTCAACCAGTGCAGCTTGAGCTTATCAACATCTGCCGTGTTTCTGCCCTCCACTTGACATCAATAGTTAATTTTCCAATACCATGCACTCAAATCCACATCAAGTCAAACATTTAAAGTTTTATATCAACATGCATTTCAGATCTATTACTACAATCTTTCCACTACTTTCCAGCAACTCCGTTTACTGAAAACTATGTTTAAAAAACTTGCATGACCTAGCTGACTTGATTGTCAATTGAATTTTGCCTTGAAGTTTGAATTTAAATTAAACCGAACCGTGTTTTTTACTTTACGATCGTATATAAGCAACATAAATATGCAAGTCTACAAGAATGGGTAGTTTGCTATTTAGTGATATTATTTATATGATTTTCTCAGTTGAATGCAACCAAAGTCATTCGTTATATTGAATATAAAACTGCATAAACTGCTGGTTAGCTACAAATAATGTTATAAAGTGCAACCGAAGCAATAAATTGTTGTTCAATAGAAGACAGTTTTCCTTGAATTAAAATTATGATTCATTTTTTGAATGGCTGACTAAATCTTAAAACGGCGACAGTTATGGATAACAAAGCATAAATAAATAGAGAAGCTACTCTGCTAAAGAATGAATAGTTGGAAAAGCCACGGCTTGACTATTTAGCATTTCTATAGTCTTTGACGTTCTTTGATGCAATGGGGAAGAAATTATTCATTCGTCCGTTTGTCCAGTATCACTGAATTTATACCTTTCATAATTTCTGTCCAGTCGGTGTATTAGTAATCTAGTTTTCAATCATCTCACAAGCGACAACTGTTAAGTGACAAACATGCGTTGCTCATGTTTTTTTTCGTAAAGGTATAATTCCTGCCATTATAATTAGACCTTAATAAGTATACTGTGCATTGCTGCATGAAATGAATTAAAATTACGGACTTGAATTTTTATGAAAATCCAATAAGGATAAACCACCTTACTGACGTCCACTGATTCAGTAATTTATCCATAATTTTCTTCGTAGGCCATTCCGCCAGCCGGTGTCTAATAATACATTTTTTCGTATTTTGTCATTTATAAATAGGAGAGTGTCAGTTTTGATGATTTGAATGTAAGCGTCCGAATGTACGGTGCCCTTCCTTGACATTTTCTTTAGTTTGTGGGTTAAGCTGGTTTTTATCTCACATCATACACAACCTTTTGTGAATGAACGTTCTTATGAGCTATTCCTTTATTGTTAAAAGATTACAAACTTTAGCAACACTATAACATCAATTGTTGTGCATTTTTGGTGGTATGGGTGGTTCCTTTTTCTTTACTATTTATTTCTAATCCAATCTCTAACCAAGCCTTAAAATTCGTTAATCTGAACTTTGTGTTTGGAATTAGTAGCAACAATGTCACAGTCTGATTAAGGGAGGAGTTCGAAAAAGCTTGACCATTTTTGCGTTGTTTAGTGATTGATTGATATCTCCACCGTCTTCCTTTTACAACTTTTATCATCTTCAATTTGAAGTATGGCATGACATGGAATTTTACAACGGCAGATAGTGGTGACACTGGCTCAGGAAGTTTATAATAATACTAATCAATCCAGTCAACATTCCCGATCATTCCCATTATAGGCATTGGCTAAACGGGGTGTAACAGGCTTTTAATGATCAGCATTTTCAATTGGAATGTGATTTTCGCTGGATAATTGATTTGATAAGAAGAGGAATTTGGCTAGATGCATGTTAATATTGTAAACTTCTCATAAGTTTACGTAAAAAAATTGTCACAAGCTACGGTCACGGACATTACAGTGAATGAATAATTACCATACTGGGATTTTGAAAAATGCAATTCTAGCATTCTGTTTGTGGGTAGACCGGAATAATAAGAGCGAAAATGAGATTGAATTTTTGCATGCTCATATCTTTAATTTACACAATTAAGCGTAAATAATATTGAAATACAATTCTGTCATGGCATGACGACGGATTTATTGGCAGTTTGGTGATTGCTTAGTTGTGGTTTGATCTCCGTTGTAGTGTGCCACATGCTTTGGAATGTTCTTTTGCTGGTTCGTTTTGATTGAAGTCAAGGTCAAGTTATACCATTTCTTGATTTTAATTGCATCTCAG
>JAAXNX010002070.1:0-14825 GCA_036491905.1 Folsomia manolachei
TCCCAGTCGTATTTCCAGAAAAGTTTGTCAAAAACTCGGAACAAGAACAACGCCAACTAAGTCTCGCTCCGACAACGGCGTTTATTTCGCGACGCTCATTTAACACATCCTGCGCCTTCACCATCCCATTGGTAAACTTTGTCCTGCCCACGGCAGCCCCTTTTTCGCCGGACTCACAACCCTTCATTGCCAACCAGGTGAGAAAAGGATAATCAAACTTTTACAAACATTTTCAGGAATTATTCAATTAAATGTGTAGATGGTCTACTCCCTCTTCTTCTTTATGTATTCCGTTGCGTGCTTCATTGTCCCAGTGGTAAGGACAAAATATTCCATTCAGAGTCAATACTCTCAATTATTTTTTTTGTAACTTTTTCTTTGTCTATGTAACAAAGGTATTCACGGGAATAAGGGATCCCACAATAACGATGAGAAGTGGTGGGGACGGGGAGTCAGAGTCGCTAATGAATCGACTCTTGGAACCTCATCCCCTCGTGGATTTCATGGGAATGGGCGGAATTCAAAAGGTGGGACTAGATGGAAAAAAGTGTCTACTAAAAACAATTTGTGAAGCAAATAGTCCACATACTCGGAATAATTATGGAATCTTGACTCTGCCATTTCGAATGTTTTATCCGTGCGTACCTTAATTTTCGTGGTTTGTTAAAAAGTCTTCTAAATAATATGATGTAAAAAAGTTACCATCTTATTTTACAATTAAAGTCCACCCCCCAATGGAACTTCCGAAGTAGGCCTGTCATCTGCTCAGAGAGCGTCGAAATTGGGGGCAGAGGACGAAAAGGATTGCGGTGTGGCGTATCCTTGTCTAATTGGATGTTTTGGACGTTGCCAGTTATGTCAGAGATTGGTATTTTTATTCTTCGAGGGAGGACATGTCTTAAACAAATTGGTCGGAAACTTGTAAATATTGAAGGAATAAATGGTAAATCTAAGTATGATTTGATGACAAAATATTTATGACCAACTTAATTTCAAGTCTTTCGTATCATATTTTTTTTGCATAATATGCGACATATATTTATATTTATATATTTATTGACTGACGAAGTTTGCGGATAATGAAATGTAGGTCACGTACTCCACCCATTGATCCTTCATTCTCCAAGTAAGACGGAGTTGAGCTGCCATCACATATTTCATGGTTATTTTACGAGTCATTCACTTAAACACTTGTATCACTTTAGTACTCGATATGGTTTGTGTATTCCTTATGTTTCGACTTTTATGTGTGGAAAAGCTCGCTAATGTAATAACAAAAAAATTATTGTTATGCTTATTGCACGACACGGTTCATAGGGTTATCATCACTTCTCATTTGAATCATCCGTTTCATGGACAGTGGTGTTGGATGAATTAGTCGTTAGTAATTTGCAAATTTCCTCCCACTCCCATCCCACTCTGTATTTGCGAATTCATTAGTGATAATGTGAACTCAATTTCAATCCATGCTAATTTTAATTTATTTGAGACCGGTTGCGGAAGCTTGTGAATGAATGGATTTCTTGCGTTGTCATTTCTGGAACTATGGATCTAATTCATGAAGTAATGGCCAACTATTCATAAAACGGCGTACTTCATCGTAATTACTTCATTATCTTTAATAAGTGGCTATCGTATGAAAAACCACACTCATTTACAGTGAAAATCATTACCAAATACAAAAGTAACAGCACCGTGTACAAATCTATGACTTTAACATTGATCTTTTAAGCATAAATTCAAAATCAATCCAAAGAAATGCAAACAACAAATTGAGACAAAATCTTCCTTCACTTGTTTCACTCGTATCAAACCTGTCTCAGCTTTCCGTCATGATAGTCTCGGAGTGCAATTTGAGACATTAAAATGAGAATTTCTTACTTTTTCTGCATAATTCGCACATGTCGATAAATGTTATTTTCAGAATTATATGCGATATATTCTGGTAAAATCAGATACATTCCTCGATTCTTCACCCTCCCTCATGTAAATGTTGTTCAAGGATGTTTATTTTATTAGCGTTGAATGTTGCACGTTTTTTGTTGCATTTAGTTTGTGGGAAAGGGAGAGACATGAACCTTTTTTTTCATGCATTTCCCTTGAACCATGCAATTTACATACACAACTACATAGACACAATACTATTGTGTTAGTTTCATTTCAGCAACCCAAAATAGCAGCAGCTGCTCCAAAAATCTCTCCACTGTATTTCGTATCGACGAAAAAGTTTTGTGAATAAATTAAAATAAGGTATGGAGTGCGTAATTAAAATTTGAGACAGAATTAGGAAGGCCATTGTCTGCACTCCAGACTCTGGAGTTATAGAGCTCGTTCGTTTAGTAATCAATCGCTGGTCAAGAAAAAGCAGGTGAGTTTACCATTGTATAGTATGTTTGCATGTAAGTATGTTTTATTTTTTATTACACAAAACTACTACTAAAAATACAGAATTGCTTGCATACGCAAGAAAAGGAAATCCAATATTTAATTTCTGAATCCGAATCGTAGGCTACGATTCGTAGCCACAATTGACAATTCCTGTAACAATAATTGCAAGTCTTTAGTGTTAGTTGACATGGACGTTGACACTGACCCGACTTTACAACCCCAAATAATGCATATATATTTATATAGATACCATCGTTTGTGTCCTGCGTAATCAATTTGCTCAGTCCTACTTTAATTTTTTTTCTACCTGAGCAATATGGATGAGGTTATAATTTGTGACGAATCTTATTCGAATAAGGAATTCCTGTTTCTTTCCATTGCAAGATAGATCATCTAGGTTAGAGTTGTTGCATCTTTGGAGTGTTTGTATAAGTTTAACCAATTTCATTGTCATCCCTTTCTTTAATCATTTTTCTCGATGTTGATTCATTTATGAAATGAATAAACTTGCGAATTGCCGTGAATTGAGGTCTAGGCCGACGGGTTTTGATGTTTTTGGATGTTGTCTCTCCTGTCCAATGCTACTTGGCATGTGTGTAATTTGTTTGCACCGTCCAAAATTTGACGTTTTGCTTTGCGAATATTCATTAAGCCACGCATAGTTAATATCTGTATTGGAAACTGTCTGATTGAATTCCTATGTGCTTCTTTAATAATTTTGAAATGGGACGAATTGCGAACAGGACTGTCTGCATTACTGGAACCTTGGCTTGATTTAAAATGTAAAGGGTATAAATAGAATAAATCGGCCAAAGAAATAAATGACAAGGAAATGACACTGACTTACGCAAATCAATCACAGTGCTAATCATGTAACCCTTGTACACGTAACTGTTTGTGTGGATTCTTAAAAAGTTGAGTGCAAAATGTTTACGAAATACAAACACTCTGTCCAGGACTTGCGAGTTGCATAAACTTACAAAAACAGTATACGCCTTGTTTGTGATATTGCAATTTTATTATTAGGCTAAGCTTGTTGAGTTTGACTTAACTTCGCACATGAATTTAGATAATCATTCTTGTCATAAACTTCCTTGTTTGCCGTTTTTATACATTTTTCTTAATGCTCATTTTAATGAGGAGAAACCTTAAAAATCCTGGATTTTTTGTCACAATTTAACCCTCGTGACAATTTAGAATGTATGCATTGTTAGAAATTATTTATTTTTGCGCTAAATCATTTATAAATCACGCCACTATTTAAAATTTATCGTATTTAAAACCTGAAATTAAAGCCCACAATGATTTGAAACGAAATTTTTTTGTGAAATACATTTCCGTTGTTTAATTGGGCACATTATATTTCATAATATGTGGGATGATCACATCTTTTTTTACTTGATTTGATATCGTTGTATTGATGTTGCAAAATAGAAGATAAGAGGATTAGATTTCTTAATTTTAACCCTCAGAATTGCACAAAGTAGTGGGAATTGGTTAATTGTATACGAGACATAAATTGTTACTTCATGGAACTCGGAATAGTTTTGATTAATAGTTAGCCTGCAATTTTTGATTCTCATTGTTTGAACAATTCAACTTTATTCCTGGATATATAATAAATGAGGGGCTCTTTTTAACTTGATGATAATGACGTGGCGTGACCGTGACATAACGTGAGCTTTGGGACGGTCATTCTAAATAAATATGACTTACTGGAACCTGTTTCATAATTTGCGAAGAAAAAAAAAATTTCAAGTTTTTTTAACGACGGAGAAGATGAACTGGAACTTGCGGCTGAGGTTAATTAACAACATTAATCTACGTCAGCAAAATAATTTGCTGGGATAAGAAGGGAATGCAACCCACGCCTTGTGTTATGGAAGGGTTGGTTGGTTTTAAATTTATGTGAGATTCTCACAGTGAGAACATGTATTAAGCATTTACATGTTGCCGTTGGTTTGTCTTAATGCTCATGGTGAACAGGAATGATAGTGTCTCATAAACTATTGCCTTTGCTCGTACCAGACAGAATTGTGGTCATTCGTTGTTTGACTCAGGACAGAGGACAATACTTGGTGCATTCCATCTTTCTTTTTGTGTGTAAGTATCGGATATCGAAACCTATTTACTTAAGTGATTTGATTTTCCAGTTTCTGCGAATTTAACAGGCAGGTAGTATAACAGGCAGGTAGAAATCGTTTACTTATGTAGTAAATTAGGAAATTGGATTTGTTTTGTTGTGACGTTTTGCAATTTATTGATTGTTAATCGATAGTATATTCGACTCGTTTGATTACCAATAGGGACATTGATAGCTTCAAAGTTTTTCATTTCCGTACTATGTAGTGTCCACGAATTTACGTATCAGTCAGTGCAGTCATAATTTGTGACTCATAATTTGTATTGCGTGGTGACACTGCACGAGAAAATTACCTGATTCACAGGTGGAATAAATATATTAAAGATCATTACCAGTTATCAGACAGTCCTCTTATCTCTGGTTTAACTGTTGAGCAAACTTTTCCTGGTTGACTCGCTTGATCTCATTACTCAACCAAACAAACCACCAAATCCATTCATTCACTAAATATTCCAAGAATATGATTCACACAGGTCATATTCTTTCTCGTACATCAAGCCGACATCACAATTTGTGCTACAACAAGCAACTAACAAATTTATACTACTTCTTGCAGTCCGTTGTTGTTTTCGAAAACTAAATTGCATTCATGCATTTCTTTTCGCATCGCAATTCATGGAGCAGTGAACTTACATTATTCTTGTTTGTAGTTTCTGCAGTCAGTCGAAATTACTTAGTGAGAAGATTATTCGTATCTCTCGTTTTAGACAGAATTAGATTTGGTTCATCATGAGCAATTTTTAATTTTAAAGAGAAACTCTACATAATTATTTTGGGTAATTTATCTCGTACCGTACATAATAGATTTGTTTGAAGTAAACTTGAACATTTTTTGTATTTTCAGAAACACGAGACCTGAGCCCCACCTTCTGCCAGCCGTCGTGATAGAAATACTCCTGAAAGGGCCTGGCACTCGTGCAGCATAATGGAGTTGGACATCCAGGATTTAGTAGCCGAGTATGAATACTCTTCCAGGAAATCCCTGGACTTCTGCGANAATACTCCTGAAAGGGCCTGGCACTCGTGCAGCATAATGGAGTTGGACATCCAGGATTTAGTAGCCGAGTATGAATACTCTTCCAGGAAATCCCTGGACTTCTGCGACATTGAGAAGGAACTTCTCGCGACCCATATTATGGGGCAGGCGGGAGCCGTGTCCTCCCTCTCAGAACCACATCGACCACTAACTTTATCCCCCGACAACGCCATGCCCACACAAATCTCAGGGCCAACTCCAGTAACAGACACTGAACTTGAAGAAGTGTTTCATTCCTGTCCAAATGCGGATGTTGAAGCGTGTGAATACTGCAAACTAATCAATAATCTTGTCACACTTAATCGTACCTTTAAAATGAGGTGAGATTATAAAGCAGAAGGACTTGGGGTTTTTCATGACTAATTTCAATATTTAAACATTTTTTTTCAGAAATGACCACAACACGGTTCAATTGCTAGAAGAATGCATTCACTGTGTGGAGGGATGTCGTCACTTTATAGACATTTTGAAACCTCAACTAGCTCGGTTCGACTTTAGTGATGAAGTGCAGTGCAATGGATACCGTAGTTTTGTATCTCTATCCCATATCACAGTTCGTAAATGCTTGTACGTTGTGCAAGACATTAATTTCCTGGGTGGGCTATATTCCGCAAAAACCCATCATGTTTTGCACGAGTAAGGCAAAAGTACCTAAAACTTTTAGTTTAAAAGTAGAAATAATCCAGGTTGACTTGATAAACTACATTTTAGGAAACTATTGGACTGGACAAAAATCCTTCGCCTTCTCAACGTCGTGCTTCAATGCCTTTACGACTTTGCCATCTCAGCCAAAACATCATCTCTATTCACCTCTAATCGAGAGGCGTTAGATAAATTGCTGTCATTTTCCAAGGAACGTGTCAATGTGGTAGGATTTCATGGCCGATTGTTGGGATACCAATTCTCAAAATCTGTTCGAGCACCCATCCGCCTCCTTTCTTGCATTATGGCAGCCTTTACCCACGTTTATAATACAGACTCAATATTCCGGCATACGATAATTTGTCCCCCGGATTTTCTCAAGTATTGGAGAAACCCGAACCAGAGAGCAGAACGAATTGCGGATGTTTGTGATAAAAATCCACTTGATTTCTTTATGAGTTTTTGGCGAGTGCAAGAAAAAGGTAAAATGACTAAATTGAGTCGCTCATCTTGAATTACTTGTAAAATTGAGAATGTTATTAATACTAAATTATTTTAAGGACTCCTTCGCATCCTTTCCAACTGTTTGGGGGACCCGGTCGAAACAAATTTGGAGATCTCAATTCCACCCACAAAACTCGTCATGCCCACAACTTGTGGGAAGAGTGTTACCATTCTTCCCCCCACGGAATATTTGGGTATCAAACCCATCATGGTCAGACTCGTATCGCATAAGATCCGACATGGATCTGTGGGAAGTGCAACGTCAACAGCACCCAACCAACCTCCGCAGCCAACACGGTTGTACGGGAATAAAATTGAGGGGATGTCAAAATCTTTGGTGATACATTGTCACGGAGGAGGTTTCGTGGCGCAGTCATCCAACTCGCATTTAGTTTACTTAAAACATTGGGCACGGGGATTAGGAGTCCCTATCCTGTCCGTGGATTACTCACTTGCTCCTGAAGCACCTTATCCGAGGTACTTAAGTGTGGAAATCTACCCAGAATTCATTTTACATTTGTAGTAATTTCTTCCTAACAAATAATGATATTATAAATTTCAGAGCAATTCATGAATGCTTTTATGCCTATCTCTGGGCACTGAAACATGCCCACCTTTTGGGCTCCACGGCGGAAAAAGTTGTCGTGGTTGGAGATTCTGCAGGTAAGGCAATTTCGGCATCATTTTTTGAATACTGTGATAATAAACAATCTTTTAAACTACAATAAATTCCAGGTGGACTTCTCCTCTGTGGCGTCATCCTGTTATGTATCGAGCTCGGTGTCCGTGTCCCGGATGGTGCGTTGCTAATTTATACCCCAACCCTTATGGCACCTGCCATCACACCCTCCAGACTCCTAAGCCTGGCAGATCCCCTCATTCCTTACCCAGCCCTGGCAGCTTGCATGGGAGGTGGGTACACACTTTGAAATTATGAGACATTTAATTTTGAAACGTGTTGGCTAATCCAATTTTTATTCACTATCAGCATATCTTGGAAAAACATTTGACCAGAATTTGGCCCAACTACCAGCCGCATTTGTTGAAGGAGGTTGGGAGCCGGAGGAGGATGGAAATATTGAAAATTGTACAAGACAATTTGAAACTTTGGAGCTGGAAGAGTTGGAAGGGGTCGTGGTACCCAGTGACGACTACCACCTGTCCCCACTCATGGCTCCGGATGCCATACTGAGAAAATTCCCGTCCACTGTTCTCGCCGTAAGTTTTTACACCCAATACATTTCATTTCTCAAAATAATTGCTCATTTCTAATATGTTTGGAATAAATTTTAATTCAATAGACATCAAATTTTGACCCATGCCTCGATGACTGCATCGAATTCGCCAAAAGACTCAAAGAACTTGGAGTAGCTACCAGTGTGGACTTGCAGAATGGCGTTCCTCACGGATATCTCAACTTTGGAAAGGTATAAGCTATATAAATTATTAAAATGAATCCTTTAATTCAAGCTCTGTCCCATTTTATATTACAGATTAGCGACGAATGCTTTCAAGGAACAAATGCATGTCTGCGTCGACTGAAAGAGTTGCTTGGGATCAACCCCTAAATATGTACAGCGTCGGATCTACTTAGCTTAATTATAAATTTACAAAATTCTATCGTCACTACAAGTCATGCATTATTCTGAATTTTTATATGAAATAAAAAATCGTACATGAAAAACTTACATCAAAAAATTTTGCATTATTTGGCTTTGTCATTGTTCCCAAACTGGAGCGGGAGCCAGATTCCCACCATTCTTCGCTCCGACGTTCGTGTAAAAAAATCGGATTGTCAATTGTCACAAATTGTTGTAGTTATCCATTAACTTAGTATTTTGTGGTTATCCAAGATAAGTCAAGGTCAAGATGTCTCTCTGGGTGGACAAGTATCGGCCAAAGTCTCTGGAAGATTTGGATTATCATCTGGACATGGCGAAAAGCTTGAAGAATTTGGTAAGGTTTTGGAAATGCGGTGGAATTTAATTTGACATTGATGAAGACTATATTTTGTTTGTGTTTATTAATTAATACAGGTGAAGTCATCGGACTTTCCTCATCTGTTGGTCTACGGTCCGTCAGGTTGGTTAAATTAAATCAGGTTTAATAAATAGTGGTTGAAGAATGATTGGGATAAGCAGTATTGTAATTATGAGATAATTAATTTTATTCAGGAGCTGGAAAGAGAACTCGGATATCCTGCATTTTGAGAGAATTGTATGGACCTGGTGTGGATAGGATTCGAATTCAGAAACAAGTTTTTGAGGTAAGGAACTCAAGCAAGAAGTGGCCGTCGGAATTAATTCATATTAAATTTCCTGATATTTTGGGTAGCAAGGAAGTTTTTAGGTTATTTTTAATTCTTCTCGTTCATTTTGTAGACTCCATCCAAAAAGAAAATTGAGATTTCCACCTACTCCAGTAATTACCATATTGAAGTCAATCCCAGTGATGTTGGGATGCAGGATCGTGTTGTAATTCAAGAACTTATCAAGAACGTTGCCGAAACTCATCCATTGGATCAACATCCATTCAAAGGTAGCCAAAGAATCAAAGCTTCATTGAAGTTTATTAATGATTTGCGTTAGCATGTGGTTAATTGATGTTTCATTTCCACTCTAGTAATTGTCTTGCAAGAGGTAGATCGACTCACGAAAGATGCACAGGACGCATTGCGTCGAACAATGGAAAAATACATTTCTTCCTGTCGTCTGATTTTGTGCGCTTTATCCACATCCCGAGTAACGCCTGCAATTCAAAGTCGATGTCTGCCAATTCGTGTCCCGGCTCCGACGGATGCTCAAATTGTGCGAGGACTACAGGTAGATTTAACATCTTGAATATTACACTACTAAATGCGTTACTGACTCCTTTGTTTTTAAATATTTTGCAGACTGTTTCAAAGAAAGAAGGAATAAATCTGCCACTCGAACTGGCTGATCGGATTGCCAACGCCTGTCGTGGGAATCTTCGGCGAGCAATTTTGATGTTGGAAGCATGTCGGGCTGAACGCTACCCCTTTGGAGATAATCAACAGTTGGTGGAACCAGACTATGAAAAGTATTTGAAGGACACTGCCATGATGATTGTACAAGAACAAAGCCCTGAACGACTTTTAGCAGTTCGAGAAAATGTTTATGAACTTTTGAGTCACTGCATTCCCACAGACCTCATTTTCAAAGGGCTGTTAAAGGAACTTGTGAGAAATTGTGATAACCAGTTAAAGGCTGAAATTTGTTCCGAAGCTGCAAGATGCCAGTGGAGAGCTACGAAGGGGAACAAAGCTATTTTTCATATTGAAGAGTTTGTCGCCAAGTTTATGTCCATTTACAAGAGATTCATTGAACAGGCTGCTATGATCGATGATGACATGTTGGAATAATATTAATTAATTTGCTTCTATTTCTATTTTCACTTTTATGCGGTTTTTGTTTCATTACGACTTCATTGTGTGTAATAAAATACAAACAATTCAAGCGAATAAAATGTTCAAATTAAAACGAATTAAATGTCCTTTCTTTCGTAGAAGGACCCCAACCCTTCTACGGTCGGGAGATACCCTATTAATTTTTACTGATATGCAACTCTTTAGATTTCAATTCTCCATGTATGAAATTGATGAGAATGGCCTGAAAAATACGAAAACGATTCTACAACATCATTCAACTTCAGTTAAATCTTTAGATTTTAACTGGATTCCACCATTCCGTTTTGAATTCATTGATTTTCACAGCAAAATTTCCCTGCCATACTTGCCTTTTCGACCACGCTTAAGTTTGGGTCATCCGGAAAACAATAAGATGGATGGTGAAATGTTCCCTGTTGGTTACTTAGATGTATTAAGCATTAGAAAAATGATTTTGGTGAGACAATATCAGTGCCATTATTTGCGGAATAAGCACATTAAGAATACGAATAAATAAATAAATTCAACTGAAATTAACTAAAACGCAATAAGTTCATCAACACGAATGTAAAAATATCGGATTCAACAAAAATTTATCAAATCAAAGTAATTAATATTAACGATCTAACTCAGACTCGTGACTGATCTGAAGCTTACCCCTTGAAGATGATTGACCTTATTTTCCAGAAATTCTTAAAATTAAACCACAACAAGAATTCCCAGCAAAATATACAAAGGTCAATATATTGCACAAGAGACATTGCAAATACAAGGCAAATCTTAACGCATAGTGAATTGAAGCCAAAGTTTGACAGTCAAAAAAGGATTTGACATTTATGCATGAATTACTAAAATTTATTAATATGGATTATATTCAGACTCTTTTAAGCGATCGTTAACTAACACCGTTGAGTAATATCACCACGCGCATCCCCATAAATTTACACCATCCATAAATTAGAGCAGCAATTAATCGCAGTAGTCAAGTTGTCCAGAACTATTTAGCAAAACTTTTGCGAAAGTTTGGCTGAACTAAACTCCGAAGAAGCTCATTTTAGTCTATTGTAGTTAGTTCTGCAATATTTCTAGACGCCCGTTTCATACCCACATCAATTGCATGCGGGTTAAACCCTCCAAAAACTAATTTCTACCCATCTCCATACTTGCCTCTGGGGCCATTTACCAACCTTGACTTTCGCTGAGATGAAAGTCAGTCACGAGGACGTTTTTCCTAGAAAAAAATGCATACTATCAATCAATCCCATGAATAGCAAGCAATTCACCAGATTTAACCTTGTACACAAATCTCAGCAATTACATGATTTTGTAGTTATACAACAAATCATAATAAATATGCAATCTAATGGAACATGGTCCCATTATCAATCCAACCACATCCCATCTTCAACCCTGAGAATTAATAGAAAGTCCAACCCAACCCACGTGCAGTTGCCTCTCATGAAAATGTTCTCTGTCCAACTTTAATCGATAAAGAATGGAGTTTGCACTTTCTGGGTGGACGGAATTGTTCTCCTTTTCTCTAAATGCTTATCCGAGATGAGATGAATGTCCCAAAAAATCAGCTGCAAATGCGAGTCTTGGAATATTTCTTGGCAATAAAAATCTCATAAAAATCTCTGAATTGGTGATAACCAAACACATACTTAATTCAGAGGATTATCACATTTGCATGTGTCTTGGTGATATTGCTGTCTTCTCTAAGTTATTGCGTTGTCGGTGACCGATTAATGTGGTGAAATTACATAAAATAAATCATGAACTCCTAATTATTGATAGTGATCTAATGCTATACTACAAAATTTGATTGGCGTGGACTCTTGGGATTGATTTGGTGAGTTCAGAAAAGCAGTCAAATTGGTCACGAAGTCAAGTTGTGTGTGCATATATCTGTCTGTCTGGGTGTGGAGAACGAAGTGGTGTTTATGTTGATTTTTAATCATTGGGTACAACTAACTGGAGGCAATTTATCCAACCATAGGTCTAATAGGTGGAGTATGACATGCAATGGGGAGGATTGGATGGATGTTCAAATATGAATTGAATTGAGGCGATTAAAGGGTTTGGCGTCCTACTTGACCACCTCAGTCTGAACGTGTCGCTTGGAAGTGAGGGTCTAAAAAAATTACAGAATCACAAGTCACAGCTTTCCAACAATTACAATGGGTATATCACAGTTTTGATTGATTATTATACCTTGGCAAATGAAGCCACTTTCATTTATGCGCTGGAACAAGTTCATGACTCAATTTTTTGTAATTTGCAGCCACCCGTTTTCCCAACTGCTCCAAAGTCGCAATCGACACCCAAATCCAAGAGCTGTACAAGAAGGTGGAAGCAAGAGATCCAAATCAGGACGAATTTCTGCAAGCCTTCCATGAAATCCTGTGGTCACTAAAACCCGTTTTTGAAAAAAATCCGAAATATCTCCGAGTTCTCGAAACAATTGCTGAGCCGGAGAGAGTCATCACTTTCCGCGTGCCCTGGATAGATGATGCCGGAGTGCAACAGGTCAATCGAGGTTATCGTGTCCAATTTTCCTCCACCTTGGGACCCTATAAAGGAGGACTTCGTCTCCATCCTAGTGTCAATTTGGGAGTGATTAAATTCTTGGGATTTGAGCAGATTTTCAAAAATGCCCTAACAGGTCTACCCCTGGGAGGTGGGAAAGGTGGTTCGGATTTTGACCCGAAAGGAAAAATCGGATAATGAAATTATGAAGTTTTGCCAGGTATGTATGTTACAGTTAGGTCAAGGATTTTGCATTCAAAATATTTTGCATTCATTTGTGTTCAGTAAGATTTCTTGCATATTCCACAGAGTTTCATGACTGCTCTCTACAAATATATCGGGGCTGATGTCGATGTTCCCGCAGGAGATATCGGGGTCGGTGGACGGGAAATTGGTTATCTTTATGGACAGGTACAAAGATGGCATAAATTATGACTGAATAATGTCCCACAAACTTATCTTCTTAACTTTCTCATCAGTATAAACGACTCACGGGCAAATTTGAGGGTGTGCTCACCGGAAAAAGTCCCGCTTGGGGTGGTTCCCTCATAAGACCCGAGGCTACGGGGTATGGAGCCGTATATTTCGCTGAAAACTGGGCCGCAGATAACTCCTTGACCTTCAAAGGTGCGCGATGTCTTATCAGTGGCAGTGGAAATGTGGCTCAATACACGGTAGAGAAACTGCTTCACCTCGGAGCCATCCCACTGACAATGTCCGACTCCACCGGGTACGTCCTTGAACCCAATGGCTTCACGATGCAAACCCTGGAGAAAATGATGACACTCAAGAACGAGACCCGAGGCCGAATTTCGGACTATTGCAAGGTGACTTTTCAATAATTTTATGTTCTGGGAATTGTATTACTAATTTCTCTGTGATTTTCTTTCACACTTAGCTCTCTCCAACGGCCCAATTCTTCCCAGGCAAGAAAGTTTGGGAAGTTAAAAACATTGCTGTTGCATTCCCATCGGCGACACAGAATGAAATCGACGCCAAAGACGCCGCTCTACTGGCGTCCAACGGTTGTCGTCTCGTCGTTGAAGGAGCCAATATGCCCTCATCTTGCGAAGCGATCGAAGTCTATAAAAAGCATAAGATTGGATTTTGTCCTGGAAAAGCAGCCAATGCCGGAGGCGTCGCTGTGTCGGGTTTGGAAATGTACGAGTGTTTTTTTTAACATTTCCACATTTTACACTGAATCAACGCAATTAATTGTCTGACTTTCCTTTAAGGTCGCAAAATTCCGCGAGGACAAGCTGGACTCGGGATGAGGTTGATGATCGTCTGAAAAAGATTATGAAGCACATTTACACTTCCAGCAAAAATGCCAGTGAGGAATACGGCGTTAAAGGGAATATCCAGGTGGGTCTGGTTTATTTATGCAACTAAAAATTCATTTAAGTTCAATTATACTCATGTTTTATCTGAATTTTTAGGCTGGTGCAAACATTGCTGGTTTCCTAAAAGTTGCAGACTCCGTCATTGAACAGGGCTGTGTCTAACAATTTACACCATGCTACACTTATAATGACAATAATTAGCAATTAAATTATTAGACCAAACTCTCAAACTCTGTCGTAAATAGGCTAGCGTTGATTCCAAATAAATTCATGTCATGAAAAACTTAAAAATCTTTCTATAATCTAAATCATCTCTAAATCATCAGTTACCCAATCTCAGAGTTGTTTCTCAAGGTTGATTGAGATTTGAGAATAAAATTTTCATATCAAAACAGCTCAAAAAACTAAGTTATTTTTTGACATAACTTCAACCTTATCAGTCATCCATATCCTGAGGTCAATAGGTCATCAACTAAGTTATTTTATCGCCATGTCGGACCAGTGTCTAATTTGCTCATCGCCCGTTTTAGATTTAAAAACAAATCCTGCCAACATCCAAGGTTTGTGTTGCGTTTGTTTGCATTTTCTATTTTTCCAATTTAACTCCACAGACCACTCAAGTTCTTTACTGGATCGCCAGCTTTCCTCCGTGTACCTTGTTTCTCGGCTGTTGGAAGTTCCAGGAGAAATTTGCACCCGATTTTTGGCCAATTACGGTAACCCCGAAGAATGGGTGAAGCTTTGCGAGTGGTGCGCCGTGTTGGTGGCAGAAGGTCGGAGAATATTTGAAAACATATGCGAATTGCAAAGAGAGCAAGTCAAAGTCCGGACACA
>JAAXNX010002071.1:0-14821 GCA_036491905.1 Folsomia manolachei
GAAATCAACGTTATGCGTGCTCATGAAATCTTCCACATCCACAATCGTCCTAGTTTTCCGAGGCTCCTCTGCCGCAAATACCAGTGCATGAGTGGCTTCAAAGACAAAATATTGCACCGGAACATTAAAAAAACAAATAAAATTGAAATTTTCAACTTATGCTAATATTTTTTACTCAATGAGACTTCAACTCCCGTCTTAATTTGAGTTTCATCCTCATTCCTCTACGTACCCAGAAAGGCTTTGATAAGCTCAAAATGTCCACCTTTGTGTCCACTCAGCTCAACGGGGCCCGGACTTATCTTCTCAATAACTGGGTTGTAATTTGTAGTCTTCTCAGTTCGGAAATCTGTCACAAAGATCATTTCCCCGTTCCAGAACAGTTAGCCTATTCGTCCAAATATGTGAGTCTAATATTTTAGTTTTGCAATATTAACAAACTAGTCAACAAAATTTCAGCCTAAATAAATTCACCTGTTTTTGAGCGTCCTATAGAAAGCTATTATACTCCGTGACCCCATTCTCAAAGGTCATGTTGACCACTTGATTGTCTCAGACGTCGTTGTCCAGCTCACACATCTACACGCAGCTGCCGTACTTGATTTTTTTAAGGCGTCAGTCAGATTTTCAATATCTGACAAAAAAAGTAACATTCATTCAACTAAAAAGAATGATGTCGTGTGGTTTAAATTGTTTATACCCATTGGAACTGTGGGCTGAACAACGTTTATTGGCCAGCCGTTATTTCTGTTCAGAAACTCGTCAATATAAACTTTCTTGGCAGAGTAATTACAACTGTCCTTAAAGGCACAAAAAAGGCAGGACCTGGCAAGTCCAATATTTGCTTAAATATTAATGAAGCATTTTTATTGTTGACGTTCTTTGCTTCTCCAGCTTCCTTTGTTTTATTAGCCTTCTTAAAATGAGCCAGATTCCCAACTGACGAAATTTTCTGGGAAAAATAATTTAAATCATTCACAATATTATAAAAATAATGGATTTTGATTTTTGTTACTGAGCACTTACTTCCCATGAGGTAGTAGATAAGGTCGATGTCATGACAATCTTTGGTCAATAGGGAAAATTAAGAAGTTGCCTTTTTTTTGCCAGTTTCTTCCAACAAACTGCAATATGTGTAACTTCAAACAAAAATTTAAAATCATTAACTATCTGTATTAATCTTACTTTGAATGCGCAAAATAAAAAAATCCAATCATTTTCGTGTGCGCAATGTTAATAATGTCGTCCAACACTCCGGAGTCAATCAATTTCTTCATGCACTGGACGTTGTAGAGTAGCGCATTACGTGGGACATGGCGCAAAGGATTCCGTTCCTGCTGACAACATCTCGAATTTGACCGCATTCTTGTAAACTAAGACTCATTGGTTTCTCCAGAATCATGTGGTATTTGGAGTTAGCAAATGCTGCAAAATTAGTAATTGTTTGAATTTTAAATCAAGTTTGTTTCGGGACAATTGGCCTACTTTCAGCTGGACCAAAATGAAGGCGATCCGGAGTGCAAATTACAACGGCAACGGCAAATTTAGGAACTTTGGCGACCTATTTAGGTACCAAATTTTTGAATTTTTGATTGCAAACTTTTAAATTTTAAATGAATTTTACTTTTGCTTAGCCACCCACAAATGTATTTGTGATTGGAATATCGTGAGCCTAATAAATAGTGTTTCAATGTATTTCCAAATAGTTTTGTTTAATCAGTAAGTTGGTTACTTTGGCAATCTGCTCACAGGCATCTTGAAATGTCGGACACACAATTTTACAAAGATTGGGATTTATCTTGACAAATGCAGAATAAACTGAGCCTCTGTTTGATTAAAATTTGCCGTAGTTTAGTACGTACATACCTAGGTCCAGCCCCGATTAAAAGTAATGTTGCAGGATTGCCTTGAATGGAGGTGTCCAATTTATCCAATAATTCATTTGAAGGCTGTGATTTGAAAGATGATTTTTCGGATTTCTGAGTTTCTTCTAGTTTCAATTTGCTTAACTTTTTTGAATATTCTTAAACATGTTTGTTTCCCAATTGACAATATATTTCTACTTATGGCAACAGAAAGTAATGGAAAGAAAAGTAGGGACTAAACACAATAACAGCCAGAATTACGTCTAATGCTAAAATCACATTAACCTATTGGCACGGCTTGCTTACTGTATTTTTGACAGCTTAGTACCACTTAATTTATTTTAATCTGTTATGTATTACCTTCTTCGTAAATCTTTTACCAAGAAAAAGATTGAGAATAATATCCTTGAAATGAAAGAAAACACTTGTTGTACAAAATCAGCGTAAATACAGAACCGAGTGATTTCCCGAGTTGGGAATTGTACTTAATTTGTAATACTTCATATGCAATTTATGTCCAAAAAAGACTCAATTTCTCGAATCTTCTGCAAATTATTTTGTTGAATAGATTTAATGCGAGAATTTGATTATGTTCGAATGACAGAAAGATTGATCTAGCAATCAAGTGGAATATTATCCTTTGTGTCATGCAACGTAATTATTACCCAGTTCTTAAACTTGGCTTTTGGACTATGGTAAGTGATACCATGCTGATCTTTAAAATTCTTTGGGTGTAAACACAAATTTTGAAAATATACTAAGACTTCTGGTAGAATTTACTTTCATCCAGTCCGTGAATTAAAAAATCAAACTCAAACAGGGTGTGAAAAATCTAAAAATACCATGATTAATGGGTATTCGTTTGGTCAACCCAAAACAATATCGAGTTTGCCAAAAAAATCTATGTACAATTTTATAGCTCGAAAATTCCATCAAAAAATTTTTTACGGATCGCTCGTTTTGAGAACTTCTTTTATCATGCATTTGGATGGCTGTATTTTCAATGGAATGAATCAAAATCTTTTTGGTTTCCATGATTCAGCACAAGTATAGCATTTGATTGACTACAACAAAATCAATGTCTACGTGCAAAACCTTTCCTTAAAAATTCAAGAAGAAAACAGCGAGTCGAACTTTTAGATCAACCCTCGTACACGTGCATACTTCAATGTCTATTAATTCTCTAATTTACTCCAAATGGGGAAGTTTAAAAAAAAGAAAACTTGTAAAAACACTGCAAACTGGAATATTGGCTAGCTAATGTTCCAAGTTCTAAATATCATCGGGAAAGTTCATATTGGTTTGAAATTGAAAGTTAAACTTGGATCTATCTAACTATTTGAAATTTGATAAAACATAAATTTCAATTTCATTCTAGGTTCACTTCATATCCGAATCTTATAGTGGGGCGGTCAGTAAATAAAAGGATTAAAAAATTGTCCTTATTAAATAAAAGCAATTCTGCGTTGCTGATGTTAAAAATGCTGGAAACAAATAGTGATATACACTATAAAACTAAGATGCGGGAATACTGGCAGGTTTTTGATGAGGTGTACACGGAAGTGGCCTAGTTTATGTGATTAAGTGAAGACCCCGTGCAAGTGAACACGGTATGAAAACATTTTCCAGCGTGCGTTTGAAATTGTCACGAAATTTGGTTTCCCAACTCAAAAAGGGCGTCGGTGAAAAACAAATGTTTAGTAATCCATTGTTGGTGCATTGCAATCCCACAAAGTCAACAAGCGGTTCGGCGATGTCGTTTAAAAATTAGATGAAAGACGAGATTAATAATGCCGAATGTTATTACTTGCAAATTCAACAATAACATGACGGTATGACCCGCAGAGCTACTCCTTCATGGAAAAACTTCAGCATTTAATTTGTTGCGTATTTATGAATCAACCTTTCGATCGAGTAAGACACAATTCACCAATTTCGTACTTTTAGTGGCTATAAATTAAAGTCATTTAATTACTTTTCAGAACTTTCTACGCCACGCAACAAGGCTGGCTTTGGCGTTGTAGGAACTGTGCTAAACAATACTTTCCCGTACTTAGCAGTTCTATTTCTAATTTTTTTTCTCTGATCTCAAATTTGAACCCGTTTCAGTTTCAAAAATTGCTTTGCAGTAGCTGAAAATTCGATTTGGTTTTTCGGTATCCTTGTTTGTTGTTTATATGTCGTCCCAGCAATTCGAATGATTCAGGCTTGCTCTTTAGTATTTTGTGTCCACACCCTCGCCAACCATGAACTTGAGGCGGATGAATGTCAACGGTGTAGTGAGACACTTAATCTGTAACTCAACACTTAATTAAGTGAAAAACAAATGGTTGGCAATGGATTGAACAAAATTGAGTTGTTTAATTCTCTAAGCTTTTGACTATTTTGGCAGCCTTCTTTCAAATGTTTTTGCTTTTACAAGTTGTTTATGCTTGTTCTTTCAAACTGCAACTTTTCCACTTCCAAGTTTTCTACTTTAACTAGGCAATCGCTGACATCAATTTAATCAATCAGATTCAGACGGAAATTGAAAAATAGAAATGAAAGTTGAAAGAAAATTTAAATTTAATTATTCAAGCATTCCAGGTTGAACTTTGTACTTGGAAGTTGGTTCCTTCTTCTAGACAAAGGAACGAATGCAGTTTGATGAATATGTCAGTCTAAAATCCATTGGTGGAGATTTTGAACATGAAGGTTTCCCCGGTTGCAATAATATAAATATGAATATGTTAACCGTTTTTTTGTGAATAAATTTTATTTCCCGTCTCATTTCCTCACCGGTTTTTTTGCAACTCGAAACAAAAACGAGTAGATTCCGATTTGATTGAAGTAGCAGGATGAGGAAAGGAAATGGGTGGACAAAATGTTTTTATATTTGTTTGGTAAAATGAATTTCTTGGTATCCGATAAAGTTCCTCCGTCTTCAAGGTCAACTCCAATTTTTTATTTGTTCGGTTTTCCTTGTATTTCCAAAGAAAGAAGAGGTTATAAGGAAGTCAACTTAATTATACAAAAACTGGACAATAGCCTTTTTTCCATATGCGGCAATTATCTCCAGGGTACGTTTAACAACACAAGCTGGTTGGAAGCAGGCGAAAAAAATGGAGGTGGACAGATTGCACAAAAATAAAGATAACTAGCCTTGAATATTTTCTTTTCTCTTTTATAAACGTATTGTACAACTCATTCTGTATAATGATTAAATGCCGACCAAACGGCAAAGTTACTCAAGTCGGCTTCCAAGTAAAACTTAATTTTACAATGGTACAAACTTTATTCAGCTCTGATGTAAAATATAGTCATAATTTCTGGAAACGTTATTTTTGGAATTGATGACTGGGTTGGTTTTTGACACAACAAAAACTAAAATTTCAATTTGGTGTGGGAGTTTGATTACTAATGCATAATTTAGGGTGGAGTTTGCCTTTTTTTATGCTTTTGATGAGAAAAGTTACTAATTTGTGGAACAAAACCAAAGAATATTATCATGCGTTTTGTTATTTACTACATTAACTTTTTTTATATCCACAATTGCTCTGTCTTCTTTAATTCATTTTAATATTTATTTCCATTCCATTTAATCCCACTAAAATTAAGTAATGCATCGATAAATTTCCCATCAGGTACTTTTACTAAATGTATACACACGCCAACTTCCCAATTTGCATTGCAGTAATAATTAAACTATAATTTGTTGCTCATATTTATTAGTCAGGTTGCAACTGCAAAGTATACATAAATAAAATTGTAGTATTTAAATCTTGTCAATTAGACAATTCATAGTATTGCCGCAGTGTTCACACATAACTTTCTGAGGGGTCGAAGAAAACTTTATTAAATCCACAGGCGCATGATTTTCAATGTTATGTAATAATTTCCTGCAGTGCACCAATGACACAAAGGAGACACGAAATTTCTTATTGAGAAACCCATACAAAATTGGATTTAAAGCGCTGTTATTTTATGCCCAGTATCTGGGCAAAGGGAATCAACTCCTGCATTATTTCTGGGAGTGAATCCGACAACTTGGAAACTATAAAAATCATGTACAAAGGAAGCCAAGAAATAAACAAGGTTAATGTCACCACAATGCAAATCCTGGAAACGGCGTCTTTGGTTTTTTTATGAACTCGAGCTATAGCTTGATCTGAAGCCATTTCGGGAACCGTCCGATATGACACACGCAACCAGATTAGTGCATTTTCCAGCATAACAAGTCCAAGGGGTAGGATGTAAGAAAAAACCAAGTTTCCAAAAATAAAGTACAATTTGCTTGCCAACGGGGATGACCAGGACTCCACACAGTAAAAGTAGCCATCTTTCTCTACCAGAGTGAAAACAATGGCCCACGGAAATTTTATGATGGCCGCAGCTATCCAGATTCCAAAGATTATAATACGAGCTTGGGATTTAGAAAGTCCTATTGGCATCTTTGTTGGAAACCAGACTGCTACAAACCTGCAAGAACAAAAAGACTGGCTACATAAGTGCGAAAACTTAATCGATTTCAAGCTTGTTTTAGTTTATTAGATGCTTGGGGTAGCATTGTTTAAAGCTGGACAGAATAAACCACAATTTATATTTCTTATAAAACGTTAATTAAATTACAGAATTTAATAACAAACTCCGAAATCTACAATAAAACGAATAACTAAGTTCGATGCATCCGATATGTCGGCTGATTAAGTTGAGTTTGTGTTGTCTAAGTTTAATGGTTGAGTGGGAGGTTAATTGTCAATTAAACATGGTGACATTTAACTTACCTGTCCAATGAAATCGCCGCTAACGAGTACACCGATGCAAAAATAGAAATTCCTTGGACGTAAATCACAGTTCTGCACATAAAAGATCCGAGAACCCAAGCTTAAAAGAAAGTAAAAGTTTGTCAAAAGCAGGTTCATAAAACACCAAAAATTTGCTGAAATGCTCAACTGCAATCCTTTCAACATCATTTACATTTATAGATCTAAATTCAGCATAAGTACCTTATATTTCTATAAATATTTGGATTTTACTCACGTTTCAAAATGTTGGTTAGCAGTGTGGGAGCTGCACAGAAAATAATGACGAGCAGATCTGCCACGGCCAAATTGAGAATGAATCCATGGGTCACTGCATTCATTTTTGATCGCAGGAGCAAGACAGACATTAGCATTCCGTTACCAATCACACCAAAAAGGAATACAATCCCATAGGCGCAAATTAGACCAATCGTCCATCCGAGGTTGTGTTTTAAAATGCTTCCACATTCTTTAAAGTCCTCCGGTGCTTTACCACCACCGTTCAGTATTTGATTTGAGACAATATTAATTTGAAGTATTTCCTCTGAAGTTGGGTTTGAACTAAGCATGGTCAATTTTACGACGTCATTTATCTGTAAATTTGAGAAGCGTTCTGATACAAATTGAGAATTTATGGAAACAGAATTCTCAATTTTCCCAGTTTAATTCAGAGTGTGCTTGATTCAATGAAAGAGAAACAGTAACTGAATCAGATATCAACTTGTTGCTTGATTTTAATGCTCATTTGAAAGGTTCTTCTTCTGCCTCAAAGTGAAAGTTGGGAAATGTACTTACAAATGTTTTAACTCGGTAAATGAGCAACTTGTTTTTGAGGAGAACACCACTCGGTTATTTTTCTATTCCGTATTAGGTTGTCACTCTCCATTATGAAATTGTGATTGCCAGTTCGCTACTTATAAGTTACCTGTGTTTCAAAGTTTAGTATGAACGCACGAGCTTGATAATATTTAGAGCTAAAGTTTAGTTGCAGAATGGCACTCTTGCCCGAATTGCAAATATTTTACGTTAACTTTTATGTTAACAACTAGCTAGAATTAAGTTACCCATGGCCGTTGCTGAAAGATTGTACGTTGTGAAAAGCATCAAATTAAAGTTTGTCAAGTTTCATAAAATATCAAAATTGGGAAGAACCCGAAAAACACTTAAGCAATAAACTTTCTTGATTTGGAAATCATACCATCATATTCATGCATGTTAAGGGTTCCAAAATCCAATTACGTAGAAGTTTATTGCTGGGCAGTCACAAGTTAATGCAAAGCATAAAAATGCTGGAAATGTTTTAATGTCAGAGCTAGTTTCAAATAGTTTTTAACATTTATGACTTATTTCCTCATTCATAGAAGCAAGCTTACCACAAGTAGCAAGTGAGCAAGTGTTTCGTGTCTAGAACGGACAATAACACTGGTATTCAAAAAGCTTTTGTAACTTTTTTCATTTACCAAAAAACTTCCAAACGGGGAAAAAATTTAGAAATATCAAGTTGGAACTGTTTTACTCCTACATACGAGGTTCCACATATACGCCTTTTTCCTTTTATTTCACTCCCATTTAAGGCATGCTCCAAATATAATATTTTCTAAGTAGCTTAATGTCCAAGACGAAGGATTCAATACAATTGAATTGATTAATCAAATTTTCTATGGCTAGTTACGTTTGACAAAGCAACGAATTATAAAACCTAATTTAACAAGCATACAAAATTACCGCTTTATAAATAGTAGAAAGAACTTTAGTGATTACAATTTCAGATAACAAATTCATACACTTAACCAGAAAATTGTTTTGCTCGGTTCGTCTCTTTGTTGGTGGATGGGTTCGTGGTTGGATTTCTTTGATAGATTGGTGGCAATTTGTAGTAGGGAAAATATGATTTTATTAATTGATGCGTTAATAATTTAATATTTCGAACACGTATCTTTATAACGACACTCGATTCAGTGCAATTACTTAAATATTACGAATAGAAGCTAGCACTGACATTTGTCGTTTAGCATATTTTTCATTGAAAGCCACTTCAGATTCCCAAAAATCTAATTCCAAATTTAGTGATTGATATTTTATAATTTGATGGATTGCATTTCAAACTCAACAAATACAAAGAATAAGTTGCGAAACTGCGTAATAAATCGACCTCGTTTAGAACATAACCGAAATAGTCTTATTAATGGAAATTTTCGGTGACATATTATTTTTTCTAACCTAGTTTATTGTTTTTTTTAAAAATTGACAGTTTTTCGGTGAATTTTGCATACAAGGATCGTTCATTGGTATTCCCAAAAATGATAAAATTCCGCGAAGTTATGGAGTATTAAGTCGTATTTTATATAATTACAACGAGTCTTTTTATTAAATTAAACGCCGTTTTGATTTAGAGTGTTTGTCTACTGCTGATTATTCATAAAGATTTTTTTAAATTTCAACACGCACACCATTGCAATTAGTACTAAAAAAAAAATTTTAAAAATCTTACATATCCATTTACACAATTTACGATAAACATTCGTTTCTGGAAAATAAATTCTCAAAGTTTGCGTACAAATAAGAAACGACCCTCGTACAATCTGACTAACAAAATACACCGACATAAACAATTGAAGCCTGATTCAGATAAAACTGATAAGTTGTCAATCCGTCAGTTCATATCTTGACAATTTTAATGGGAAAAATAAATTTAATGAATTTTTAGCATATTTACTACATATATAAACTTTTGAGCGTTTATAAAAGTTTTATTTTAATTCACAGCGAGCTAGAAGAATAATTAAAAATGCATTTCCAAATTTTGTTTCAATGTTTAGGGATTCTGAGCATTCTAAACCCTACACTATCTTACACTTGCGACGTTCCGGAAGAATGGCTTGAAGAACATGGTAATTTTAAAATATTATATTGTCAGAATTATATTTTTCATCAAACTGTTATCGTTTTCTCACAGGAAAAAACTTTTATCCCACACATTTCTATTTCTTGTAAATTGTTGGAGCATGTCAGCCAGCTAGATTGACACAAATATTTAGACAAAGTTTCCCTGTATTTTTTAAACCAAAAATGGGCAAAATCCGTTAAAAAATGAAAAAGTTTGCGGAACACGGTCACCGTATTTATACATATTAACATGGAGCATATGGGGTATCGTTGGAAAAGTAATTTCAAGAACTATTCAACGCCGCTAATATTTTGACCTTTGGTACCTTGATGAAGGGCCCGGACGGTCAAAAGGTCAACTTAAGTGGTATGCAGTAACATGGGGGGTAGGTTAGGTTCGCTTAACGCTTTATCAATATATTGCGTAAAAAAAGTTTTTTATGCTAGTACGACTGGAAGATGAAACGATTGAAGCAATTGGTCTGTCCTCCTGAGTTCGATTTCCAAACTAAGAATAACATGGAAGTAAATCAATGGTTCGATTTGTAGTTATTATTCTTGGAGTGAGAGCCAAACTTAGAAACTATACTGAACAGAAACATAGTCTTTTATAAATTCCAAACTAAACAATAGTTTAACCTAAGTAAGATGATAGTGAAATGTGACTCAGAACAATCTACTATCAGCTGTCACCAATGTTTTATTCGCCAGCTAACGCCCACGCATTAATAATTGATATGCATTCTACCAGTTTTATTCATAGGTTCTCCAATTGCTAATAAGTATCGCCGTAACAGTCAAAATTCCTGTACTCATGCTCACGCTCGCTGCACTAATAATTAGTATTCGTCGCTATGCCGATTAAAATTAACAAATTCATGCTAACGCAAAGTACAATATTGTTTGATTTTCATCGCTATACTGGTTAAAGTTCATAAACTCATGCTAACGCCCAGTATAAATATATTTGATTTCCATCGCTACACTGGTTAAAATTTACAAATTCTTGCTATCGCCCAGTCCAGTAATAGTCGATATGCATTGTTATACTTGCTAAAATTCATAAACTCAGGCTAACATGGTTTCCAAAAACCATTACCTTAACTAAAATAACAGTGCATATACTGAGCTTATCGTCTCAAAGTATGAACTCGATTTGTGTACCCAACATTCCATCTCATGAATAGCACGTTTAAAAAGTATAAATCGAATAAAAAATTACAAAAATAAACTATTCAAGCACACAGTGACAAAAGTAGTGTTAACCCACCTCTTCGGGAGGTAGACAATAACTCATGGAAGGTCACAAAACTCAAAATATTAGTGGAATAGCCTTCGAAATACCTTTCCAACGATGCCCCATATTCTTATTTAAAAATATGGTGACCGTGTTCCGAAAACCGTAATGACCTAGAGCGATAAAAAAAACTTGCATTTAGTTGGAGGGTCCCTGAAAGATGTACGAAAGCAGAATTTCGAAATTCGCCTGGAAGTGCCTCAAACAGGTGGGGACAGACGGACAGAGCATTCACATTAAGTAGCTAACACTACTTAACAAAGGCGTGCGCTACATAAATTGAATTTTTTACAATATCTTTGGTTTGGCTAGACCCTTTAAGGATAAAATATAACAATTGTCGAACGATCCTTTTTGAATGACGGCAAAGAATTCTACCTGAACCCCTCCACATTCATTAATAAGAGCCAGCGTTCAGACAGGACGAAGTAACAATAATACAGACTTTTACTAGTCACAAATACGATCAGGCATTCATACAAGAATAGTGACTGCACACCAATTCTACAGAATCACAGGATAATTCACAATTACACTTTTCTTGGGGTCTACAATTTCCCTTAACAAAGTTACTACTTGACTACACATTTCCTTAACAATTTACATAATTCATCTCCTAACGCGACAATCCTGATTTTATATTTATATTTTTGTAGAATGAAATGTGTCATGTATTTGTATCTGGGCAACAATTTGCTTGAATTTTAAATAAATTGTAAGGGCCCAAATCTCCCCCAGGGAAACGAATGTAAATAACAAAAAATTGATGGGAAAGGAGCACAAATTATGAACTAAATCCGATATAACTCTTTGGAAATATTATGTACTTTAATTCTATAATCTTCAATGCCATTTTTATTTGATCGCTATAATATTGAATACTAAAGCTCATTGTAATATTTTTATAAAGATTTTTAGGTTTAAAGTTGATTGTAGTGGATTGGTCATAATCTTTATTAATTAGTTTACTCTTTATTCCTAGCACATAAACCTCATCTAAAGCGTCCCCACGGAAAGAATGGCATTGACAATGTTATCCAGAATAACATTATAATAACTAATTTTTGTACTAACCTCATTAAAGTAAAGATGATATCCATTAAACCCAGAGTAATATCTTATCGGTAAAATACTTTTGGCAATCCTCTTTCCCAACTTTGATTTCCGTTCTTGTCTCCACTTCCTCAAAACTTGCCCAGAGACCACATTAATATCCACAATCATCGACATCATGACTCCAATTGTTGCCGTGACAATACCCACTAGTGTTGGGCACAGCAAATAAAATGGCATCGGAATGATACCGTGTAACCTTATTGTCGCAAAACAGAACACAACGTCAATAACCAGCCCAGCTGTATGCATCAAGAAACAGTTGATGCTCATGAGACCTTCGACTTGGTGCCAAAGAATCCTCAAACAGCGATAGTGCCCTTGGTCGAAACCCTTTTTTTGCATATGGACACAACAAGACAACCCCAAATGACATTGCACCGTAAAATACGTGATATCAAAGGCATATATGCGACAGCACTGAATTACCGGGAAAACTTGAATTAACCGCAGCAGGAATATGAAGCCATGAAAGGACTCCAACTGTGATATTTCATACACAAATATGTACAAAGGATCGAGTTTTGCTATAAATAAAGAGAATATGATACAATACGGGTATATTCCGAGGAAGGTTGCAATTCCGTTGACAGAGGCGCCAAGATAGTCGGTGCCATGATTTTCCATGTCGTAATGCTGGTCTAAATAAATATTAAATTAATTTTATTAAAAGTTAAAAAATTATTTTGGATTATTTATTTTAAATTTTTATTTTTGAGTTTTGTTACCCTTCCGAATTTTCGTTTCTAAATCCTTCACTGCCCCGAAAGTAATGGCGGCTTCGGACCCATTAAACAGGGTTGAAAGGTCGACCACCAGTGCGAAACTAGCGAGGCAGTTTAACCCCATGGAAACCATGACTGGGAAAAATCCCACTTTTCTTAAACCATAGGCATCCGACAAAATAATAGACATTGGAAAAACTATGCCAATCAGTGGAATCAGGATGAATTCTGTCAAAGCAAACAACAAGAGATTATTTTCTTTGAGGAATTTGACTGGTTGTTTTGTCCATTTGAAAGAATTCAGGATAAGTTCTCTTTTCGCTACGTCGTATTCCAAACGAAAGGCCCACGAATGTTGAAAGAAATATTGGACCGTGGCCATACTTTTCCAGAGGAGTAGGGTTATCATGTTGGAAACTTTTTTTAAAATATTACTAGAGACAAGTTTCTAAACTTGCAAGACTGAGTTAGTCCTACTGTTAAATGTCAAAAAACTTTGTTGTATAAGAACAAAACGAGGCAACTAAATAATTCAATACTATTAATATCGGATCAAAAATTTCATTTACTGAAACCCTGGATTTGACGACCTTAATTTTACGCAGATAGGAAGGCTTTAAAATCCGCTTTAAAATATTCATAGAATTGCCTTCGTTTAAAAGAAATCTACCTGTAACGAAAACGTATCGGGTAAGTGGGAGTTTCCACATAAAAAAAAATATCATAAATTTTTTACATACAGTTTCACATAACCACTGCTTCGGGTTATAAGAAGGCCTGGTTTTTTTGAGGTAACTAAAATATTAAACGGATAAAGTTGGTTGAGAGGCTTGAAATTGAGAAATCGAGCTACATCCTATCCACCACGCCACAAGCAAATAAAAATTGGTGATTGTAATTTTGCTAAAAAATGTTATATATTTAAGGAAAGTGGTTGTCGAAGAAGAAGTAAGTTTTAAAGTTGTAATAACATTAAGCATACGATACTTAAACATCCTGTCAGGTTTTTGTAGCAAAATACAATCAAATAATAAATACATTTGCCAATCAATAAGTTACGTTAAAGTATGTTAATGTTAAGCATACAACGAAGCATGTGAATGAGGGCTGCAAAATTTATGTTGAAGAGGGGCCCTTATCTACCCGATATGGAACTCCTCGGGCTACCAATTGACGGAGAGAGACAGTGGGAGTGGTTTTTATCAACAATCTTTTATTTCACAAAATTGACACTGATACAGGACAGAGTGAGACTGACTAACTAGCTGACCTAGATGACTGACTGAGTTGATGACCATGATGACAACTAGATGACGGCTAAAATTCTACAATTATCGCCCCCCTTTACAAATCTGAGGGGGGTGAATAAAATCTATTATTATAATTATCTTGTATTTCTGGCTGAGGGTTATGTACGAACAAACGTCGTGAGCTGTATCCTTTCTTCCTCCATTCGAAATGCACTCCGTTTTTTAAATGTCTTCCACGGTACATTGGATAATTTTGGCAAAATTCAAATTTTTATGAATTTCTTCCCAATACGAGTTTAATGACGCCATGTTATGAAGTTGCTTACAAGACAAAGGCATTAGCTGAGATGGAGAACAGGTCTTGCAAAAAAGAAAATGCCCAGTGTCAGTTAACCAAATGTATGGGGAACTGACGGAATATTCATGAGAATGATCTTTAAAGAATGAGAAATATTCATATTGAACAAAAAATTAAAGCCTTGAAAAATTATGAAATTTTGAGATTCCCGCCATCCTGCCAACCCTTTGAGTAAACCACGTATTATCCAACTTTTCCAATTTGTTGCAAGTTGGCCTTTTTTCTTGACCCGGAAGTTTTCGGTCACGCCATTGAAGTCAATGATTAGTATATGACACTGGAGCTTAATAGAATGAATTTGGAACTTGTACCACTGCCAGACACTTGCGGTGATGGGTGTGTCTATATTTTGAGGATCAGTTTGGTTTATTAAAAAATAGCGATGATTTCTGAAGATTGTTTCTTCCAGATTTTCCAATATTAGTTGTTTTAGTAGTGGTCCGTATTCCACCATAGTGATTTTCCAGTTGAAGTTAACGTTGAAGGAAATGTCATTCACAACAACTCCAAACAAGCAAAACATTACTTGCTTGGAATAAAATTAGT
>JAAXNX010002072.1:0-14820 GCA_036491905.1 Folsomia manolachei
TTGTTCAACATTGATCGTGTCACGTAACAATATTTACACAATGTCCAATCCCATCGTTACAAAAATAACAAACCTCGATTCAAACACAAAATAAGTCTTGTCTTTGTAAAAAGCTCTGAGAAAGTTCGGAATTGGAATGGACAGTGAAATAAATACCAGGGATGGCAATTTACTTGTTTCGAGAATTATTATAGCCTCTGTAAGTTAGCCTACTTGCAGTATTCCAAAGTACTTTTAAGAGATAATGCACCATTTCAATTGATTGTTCTGTAACAATTAAACTTTAAACAAGACAGCAGGGCTAATTATGAAAATTAAAATAACCGCATGCAATAAAATGTGTGCGCTTCTGGTCTTATTTAATGAAATGAACAAAATAAATTTAAGTGCAAGTGGATTACAATTTTAGCTTCAAATTCTATCAACTGTAAATGCCTCCAGGATAATGAATTACAGCGAATTCAAGCATTTCAAAAAATTGATACTTTGGCCAACTCTGATAAAAGCGTAGGTATTTGACTTCGGGAGAAGTGGAGGACAGGGCTTGGGAATTAACATTGATGATATTGTCCTGTCACGCTTCACAATGACGGTGGCCGACCACGATTCAGATTAATGAAAATCTTTGCTTCTTTTATGTACACAATGAAAGCTCACTTGCGGTCTCACATTTATTTTCATTGGCTTCTTTCTACATTCTACTTGTCATGAGTCCCGGATTTTTCGTTGTAAATTGTGACTTGTTCATTACGACTTACGTAAGATGTACGAATAAGAGGTTTGTTGGATGCATCACCAAGTTCAACTAGCTTTTAAACTAAAACCAATTACACCACTACATGTTCAGGGCTGTTTTATAACCTGCAAGCAATGCTTGGTTCATGGTTGAATGCCAGAAAAACAAATTACAACAAGATTAAATGCACTTGAATGGAACAATAGCGTCAGGGAAAGAAACAATTAACTAAAATCCATTTTGAATCCTTTTCTGAAAAACATCATTTATACCCACACCATCCGAAAGACAATCAAGCGTTACGCTTGAAGTAATTTTCCAATTTCTAGGTTTCACTTCAGTTAATACAACATTTTGATTTATCTAGCTATCCCAATTTGCAGTAGGCATACATATGTATCAATTTTAGCATTGTTGTTTTAATATGTATTTTATGTATTTTCGTACAACTGAGATATATAAATACACATATGAATCATGTTTACGGTAGTAAAGGTTACTTAAAACATTTAAAATGGACCGTCGTCTGCAAATTAAATTCAGAATAACATAGTTCCCAAACTAAGATGCTTGGGCTAAAAGGGTTGTTTCTGATACTTGTTTGCATTTAGTACGTGTTAAAAACATAAATTATGTAATAGATCTCAATTCAGATCGGTAATATTTTGAAAATATAATTGAAGTCTCTTGGTTGAATATTCTGGTTCATTAACATTTGTTGATCACATATTAATAGTTACGGGATTAAAATAACGCAAGTGTGTGCGTTTTTCATTTAGTCTATAAATTCCTTTTCTTTCGCATATCCACATCTACTGAATTGTATGAACTTTGCTACCAATTACTTAAAGTTGAAGTTCAATTCTTCACAATGAAAAACTGTCATCCTATGAAATACATGTAACAACTTTGTTCATTTTATATAATTCGTTGAAAGTCAGAATCATCTAAAACTTCTCATTTCATAAAAGTTGTTCCATATAAACATATTTTATCCAGCTACCACCATGATAGTTCTTGCAATTAAAATTTCATCTTTAATATCCGCCGTCAGTCCAAATATCCGAATTTTTCACTTTACATAAAAACTAATGGATAGGAAGGACACTCTAAAGCCGACCATTACCAACCTGTGTTGAGGTTGAGACTGAATATTTTGTAAATTTCAAGCTGAAGAGAAAGTGGTGCAACAACTTTCTCTTAGTCTCAGTACTCATTTCACTTTCACTCGAGAAAGCGCACTGCTCTTACCTCTGGGAAAGTTGAGAATTTCAGAGTTCGTCAATGATCTTGTAATTTTACATTCATCTTAAAATTGTCCATGAAATGTTAAGTTCAACAAGTAGCCCATATTAATCTTCTTTCAAGGTTGTGACAATGTTTAACCAGACTTTTTTAGAGGACTATATTATAAACAATTATGAGACTGAAAAAAATATCACATTCGCCAGCCCAATATTGAATGGTAGTGGTGGTAGTGAATACGACTTCGGGGAAAGTGGTAGTATTCTTAAACATTCTATGGGATGGACAATAGTTCTCATTTGTGCGTATGTGACCATATTTATTGTAGGAACCGTTGGTAATGGTATGGTGGTTTGCGTGCTGGTTTTCCGTCCTCAAATGAAATCTGTAACCAATATGTTTATCCTGAATTTGGCAGTAGCAGATTTGTTGGTCATCATCTTTTGCGTGGCTCCCACACTTCTGACAAACATTTTAATACGTGAGTTAAAGCATGCATGAATTGGACTGTATAATACGAATGCATAAATGACATGTCATTGAGTTGTGAACATGGCTTAAAATTAGCATATAAGTTAAATGCTTGTCGTGCTGTCAAATAATCCTGTTATATATGATTTAAATGGGAATATTTTATGAAATACTAACACAATCAGTACCTCCAAAAATCTTCCCAAATCTCCAGAATTTAAATATCTATCCCTTGCCGAAAAGTTACCACTATCTAAAAAAGATTCAAAAACTATTAATGAATTAATCGCTTGTGTCAGAATTTCTGACTCTGGAAGTTAATACTTTTTATAGCTAAATCCATTAAAAGATATGTACAAAGTTGCTGGGGTTTACCTAGATTGATTCTGCTACCCAAGATTTTACAAATTCCGATGCTCAAAATTGAAACAAGTTCTGCGATTTATTGGCTTCATCTACGGATGATAAATTAAATCTACGAGAGCAATTGGTAGGTTGCCACTATTTCATAAGTAAAAATAAAGTGTATGAAGAAAAAGCACGTCATGATGATAATACACTCAACAAGTAAACTAATAATCCCTTCACTAAACAAATTCAAAGTATGAAATATATTGTGACTTTTAATATCGAAGCCAATACAGATACCGCATCGCCCAAAATGCTACGAAACGCGTTCTGATATTTACTCGTGTGTTATGCAACAAACGAGAGCAATTGGTAGGTTGCCACTCTTTCACAAGTAAAAATAAAGTGTATGAAGAAAAAGCACGTCATGATGATAATACACTCAACAAGTAAACTAATAATCCCTTCACTAAACAAATTCAAAGTATGAAATTTACTGTGACTTTTAATATCGAAGCCAATACCGCATCGCCCAAAAATCCAAAGTGTGTTATGCAACAAATGGATGTGCACCTTGCTGTATTCAAAATTTTAGTAGGAAGGAATTTGGGAATTAAAATTCTTCAAGCGTGCTTTCAATATTTCTTTTCAATTTAATTTAATCTACACTTCCACTGATGGGAGTCCCATCCAACCAATCAACTTTTTAGTATAGAAATGGAATTCAATATAAAATTTGCTACTGAATTTTTTGTGCATGTAAAAACAAACTAATAAAGCAACTCGAATATTGAATGAAGGAACTCAATCTTTCGCAGTCAACTTGTCTGTCGATTGTTTGTCCGCCGTTTTTATGCGCAAGCAAGTATTTCAAGTATTCAATCAAGAAGTATTTTTTGCAAAGTATTCCGAATAATTTTATTTGTGACAAACCTTTAAATTGTGAACAACCTTTGCCACACCGAAATATACAAATATAAACTTCGGAAAGAAGAGATCATGATATGAATTTTTCAATTTAGCCATTCCTGAACCCCTTAATGCGGGTGGCAGTTTATGTTACACCCATGCCGTTAATTGCATAGTTAAATGTTGCCGTCAATAATTGCTAAACCATTACTATTTGCTAATTTGTATTGTATCGCAAATGTAGCAAATTGCAAAGACCTCCCCCACAAGGCGCAAAAGTTAACATTGTAGCAATTAAAACAGGCTTTCGCTACCTTATTTGGTTACGTTAGGAAAAACTTGAAGGAATTTTGTATTTTTAGAATCCCACATCAGCGTTTCTTATTCTTCCAATAAAATCTTTCTTCCAGGCGTGCCTATGTACGGAAATTTATTTGTTATTTGAGACCAAAAAATGTTAAACATAGTTTCGACGCTGCCAACTTTCACCAACCAACTAGTGGAAATGTTGAAGTTTTCAGTTTGTTACGAGTGAACTCGTAATTTAATTTACCCATTGACTGCATTGAATGTCAAAATGCGCTTGAGTGTTGCTTATGACTAATTAAAACTTCGAAAAATTAGTTTTATACTTCCCACGGAGAAAAATTCAACTTATTTTAGAACACCTTTTTCACATTGAAAAAAAAACCCCAACTTTACAAGAATCGAGAGCTTTCATATCCTAAACCAAAAACTCCTGTGACATTCTGAGTTTTCAAATTCCTGAATCGGGTTGGACAAACTTGCTACTAATAAAAAATGTAAATTAGGTAATGTCATTGTAGAGTGAAAGTTGTTATGTGTTCAAATTTTTTCTACTGAATACCAAAATCGGATAGTTGTCTTTGGCACACACTGGGTTCATAAATTAAGCATAATCTGTACTCTTACGATTTTCAACCTTATCACTACTTTTACATGCAGGACAGCTTTTATGAACTACTTGAATTTGAGTAATCTACATCTATTCTAAATACGAAATTCAATCTTTTCTTACAGCTTGGGTACTGGGATATGTGATGTGCAAAACTGTGGCGTATGTTCAAGGAGTTTCCGTCTGTGCATCCGTCTACTCCCTGGTAGCCATTTCACTGGACAGGTAAAACACACGGATAAAAAACCCTCACATAAAATTTCTCGGTTTTTACTTGAGTGGTTGAGTAGCCATGTTTAAACACTGTGGTGATTCAGCTTACTCTTCTCAATCCAATACGGCTTAAGCCAAGCTCATGAATGGGATGAAAATCCAATCTATTTTTTAGTTGATTGGATGAATCTAATCCAATTCAACTCAACCTGGATTTCTCACGTACCCAATTTTTACAGATATTCCCTTGTAAATAGATACAAGCACTAGACAGAAAGGTTAGATAGAAAGGCATCAGTTTATTTGTACGAAATTAGTGGGTTCCAGACTTGACCTGATTTTCATTCGACCTCGACCTCGGTGAAAGTTGTAAAATTGGTTTCATACAGAATTAAAAAAAAAAGAAGGCATCAGTTTATTTGTACGAAATTAGTGGGTTCCAGACTTGACCTGATTTTCATTCGACCTCGACCTCGGTGAAAGTTGTAAAATTGGTTTCATACAGAATTTAAAAAAAAAGATTATGTGTGTGAACTCAAACTTTAAAGACAAATATTGAACGAATGAGTGATATTTATAATGTCAAATTAGCGTGTTCAGTCCAGGAGATGCAAGTAAACTAAAGTAAATGTCTCAACTTTAGAAAAGAATTAGTTAGATTTAATCCGGATAAAACAAAAGTTGAGGTTTGAGAATAATTCAACCACTGAAACAACTGCCTCAAGTTAAAACGACTAAAGTTTAATTGATTAATCTTTCCTTTCTCACAGATTTCTAGCAATCTGGTTTCCAACAAAGATGCCAAGAGGACTTTCCAAGTCTCAAAGCTCGTGTCATAATCTTTGGGATTTGGATTGCAGCAGCCACCATAGTATCTCCTTGGACGGTTGTTTTCATTCTAGAAGAAAAAGATGGCTACTCCTACTGCGTTGAATCTTGGTCATCTCCACTAAAGAGCAAATTGTTTTTCATTGTGGGAAACTTGGTTCTTTGCTATGCCCTCCCACTGCTACTTGTCATTCTGGGAAATGGACTCATCTGGTTGCATGTGGCAAACCGGAAGGTGCCACAATCGGCGTCACTAGCAGCCATAAAACGAGTTCATAAAAAAACTAGGGACGCCGTGTCAAGAATTTGTTTTGCAGTCACGTTAACTTTTCTTATTTCGTGGTTGCCTCTTTACGTCATATTTCTAATATCCAAAATGTCAGACTCACTACCGGAGCCATTGGAAAATATGATTCCCTTCGCACAGATTTTGGGGACAAGTAATAGTGCTTTAAACCCGATCCTCTATGCTTTTCTCAACGTCAAATTTCGTGACGCTTTTGCATCTTTGATGGGCTGCCCAAAATCAGGACATGGGCACAATACTAACCAAACTAATGCTACAGCAAATTCTAGATCGTTGAATAATTCAACTGCTAGCATTACTCCGATTCCTCAAATAGTTTCTTATCGACAGAGTAGAAATACTTTCAGATACCCAATTGTGAGGGTTTAATGGGTATACAATTATATTATTAATATACTGTGGTCCACGCCAATCGTCGGTAAACTGCTAATTATGTAAATCATTTCAGAACATTTCTGAGGAATTTAAAAACTGTATTTTCAAAATTCTCAAATAAACAGTAACAACATCAGCGAGTCGGAGAAATCCACTGAAAGGTACAACAATAAAACGCAAAATTTTGTAATATACACATACACCTACCTTAATATCTCTTACCTGATTTACCTTTTACATAATATGTTTAATAAATGTTCGTAATGTTACCCAGTATCGGTAGTAAACTCTAAACCTTATTTTAACTACTGGATTGTACACTAACTCTATAACTATACTCTACTTACCATTACCAACCACATCTGGACTTCATTCAACAAATTGTAAATTACACACCATTCCACATTCAGCTCAATAAAAACTAATTTTGACCAAATACATCTTTTTTATAAGGAGTAATGTCAATATTGTTCAACAATTGGGAACCATGCAAAGAATATCTAACTAAAGGAACGAGATTGGACTGAAGTGAACAAGAAACTCAAATTGACAAGCAAAAGCACTTGATAATCTGACAATATTAGACAGTGGTTAAATCTGGACTGGAAGTTTTGTTGAACTTGGGCTGACTGAATCTAGTCTAGTGGCCGACCTACTAACTAATTATTAAAAACCAACCTGTACGAATTATTTCATTATTACTTTATACTAAACGCTTTTAAATAGACTCTCCATTAACTTGGGTAAAGTTGTTTTGAATGACAATGGAATTCAACTAAGTGGCAAAAAAACTCAACTCGATTAACAATCCTCAAAGTTAAGTTATGACAGTTAATCAATCGTGATTATTAGTAAGCAGCGTAGCCGTCATCATATGAAGTGAAATTATTTTCGTAGCCATCGGCATCTTTTTCCGATTTCATATACCCTCCGAAATTTTGATCTCCATCATAAGGATACTCTTCTGGAAATAAGCAATAAATTTAATTGTAAATTCAATCTATGTAATCACGACTTTGAAAAGGCATTAAGAAGTCTTACCGCCATCCAATGGCTCATCTTTTACTTTCACTCGATTAAGATCAAATTCAGGATCCTTATCTCTATCCTTGTCTCGTTTATCCCTGTATTAAGAAAATAGTTATTAAGCATGAAATTCTAATTTGTGACTGTAGTCCGCCGGTCTAAATGCCGTACTTTTTATGTTCCCTATCTCGCTTGTCTTTCTTTTTCTCGTCACGATCTCGAGATCTACTGCGTTTCTTCTTTTTCTCCCTCGACCTGGACCGGCGGCGCTTCTCCTTCTCTTCAGGATCCTTTTTATCCCGAGACTTTGATCGTGATTTAGATCTAACAATCCAAACAAACGGCTTTAATTCTTAAATCTAAGCTTTTAGAAATACTACAATGTCATAGATAGAATGACCAGAAGGAAAGTCGAGAAAGTTTACCTTCGCCTTTTTCTATCTTTATCCTTGTCGCGTTTTGTATCACGATCTTTATCTCGACTACGTCGCCGTTCTTTATCTCCCTNAGTTTACCTTCGCCTTTTTCTATCTTTATCCTTGTCGCGTTTTGTATCACGATCTTTATCTCGACTACGTCGCCGTTCTTTATCTCCCTTGTCCTTCCGGTCTCGTCGTACTCTAGAGGTAGACCTATCTCTGTCTCTGGACCTGTCTCGCCCACGATCACGCCCACGGTCGTCTTCCCCTCGGAATAACCTTTCCCTATCCACGTCTACGTCCCTCCCTGAAATTTTCACGTTTACTTCAGGTCCTCCTAAACGAGTCTTACCCAATCCGCCACCTGTAACAAAACAATAATCAAGCTCTGAACTTTTCCGACATTATAATTAAATTAAACCAAAATGAAATTAAATTATTACCCAGCCTACGAGGCAGCCATCCTTGAACGGTTCGACCCCTTTCAATATCAACAACCACACGTCTGCCGTCAATTTTCTTTCCATCCGCGTGTTTGTAGGCAGCTGAAATTCAAAGTTTAAATCAACAAGAGCACAAAGGTAATGCTACATTACCTAATACCCCTGCCTAGCTGGTTTACTAATATGCATTTAACCATGTATTCAAAATGCTGAAATAAAGTCTGATGAGATGAAATCCTAATAAATCATGAACTTCAGTGGTTCTCAATTTGCCTATGAAATAGAATATAGCCATTCTGTCTTCCTGCTTGCGAAGACAGCAGTTTGTACTACTGAAAAAATTTGTACAATTCGTTGCAAGCTCAATAACTAATTGGTAAACGATTAAATTCTGCAATTCCCTACACACTCGTTAGCTTTCTCGTGATGGTGATCCATACAGTGGCTAACCTTATCTCGTAAATGATCCTGATTGTTTGTCTTTGTACAATAACAAATCTGAAAGTCGAAAGTTTGCTAAGTTTACTAAGTTCTTGGTTACAAGTTGCTTTCGACAAGTCAAGTACTTACGCATCACCTAAGATTGATTTCCTTCATGCAAGCAAACAGGGTCCACACAGAAGTTGAGTGAAATCATCGCTCCTTTTCATACTCCAATTTTACGACTTTTTTGAACTTACCAGTTCTTGTCAATTTACTGAGTCAATTGTACTTACCACAGTACTAAAATTGATTGAATAAAACAGTAGATAACGATGCACTATTTAGACGCACTCACCAATGTTAGGGAATTCAAAACAATTATCGTACATACCCCAAAATGAGAAAATACTCTTATTGATCACCATCTTACCCACCTCTGGGACGTGGTTAAATTTTTACCGTATTCAAAAAAGTAAAAGGTCTCTTCTGGAGCGTTTAAACGCGTAAGAATTTTTACATTTTAACTGAAACATTGAATAGGAGCGTGTACTGTTTTTACCGTTTTACCTGTGTCATCGCACCACACTTACGGATTTTATGGACCGGATTAACTGGATCGACCAGGATATAACTCATTTCATGTCAACGAAGCAATTGCAGACAAGGTAAATCGAATTTAGGGTTCACTGTCACTATTTATCGTTATTGCACAGCAAACTTACCTACTTACCACGCATATGAAATGATGCCAGTCAATGACAAAACTATACTGATTCGCGACCAAAAATAAATTACCAATTTTACCAAATTCCCATTTAAGTTGATTGAGATCCAACAACCACTCAAGTCAGTTGTTGTAACTTCAAAGTTTTTATGGTAGTAGCCACTGTGCTGATGCTTACCAAACTGAATGATATACTCAATTCTACCTATATGATCAGTTTTCGTATTTTTGGATAATTAAGTAAATGATAGTCGAGAAATTTAAAGAAAGTCAGACATCACAAAATCACACAACATATAGCATGCTAACCTGGGCAAAGACAAAAGTAAACAAAAATTTAACAGAGAAATAAAGAAACTACAGATAAAAGATACAAAAAAGGAAAGGTAATTCTTGTAGAAGTAAAGACGATTCTTGACAATTAAACAGAAAGAAATAGTAAGTAAAAGTATGAAAAAAGCAACATTCAATAATATTGACTCAATATTTTGTTGGTTGTCACAAAACATTCAACAGCAAGGAAGAAAATGTAGAAAATGACGACGGTACAAAAATGGACTCGTAATTTGCCTTTCAGGAAGCTAACCAACTTACAGTGCATGTCCCTTTCATGTTCGTACTCCACAAACGCATACCCCCTGGAAATAACAATATTATTTTGTTAAAATTTTAAAATACTTTAACCTCTTGTTAAGTTATCACCCCCTCCAAATAAATTGAAGAGACGGTAGTTATTTTAGTAGCTTACCGAGGTTTTCCAGTTTTCTTGTTGAACACCATCACAATCTAGGAAATTAAATTGTTCATTCATTAAGCACGATTCATATAAAACCAAGTGGATAAACTAAAATATCTATGTACCTTCTTCACAGTTCCATAACTTTCAAACTCTCGCCTCAGCTTGGATTCCGAAGTGTCAAAGTTCTGAAATTGATTACAACTCGTGCAAAATTATACCACATCTCTTACTGATTAACCAAACTTACGATTCTCCCAACGAATAAAGTCTTATAGGCGTCGACTGAAAAAAAATTAAGGTCATTTAATTTTTCCACGTCATTTCTCCTGATTAATTTTTTACTTACCAGTTGTGGCACTTTCATTGTGAGTTTCGCTCCCTGTATGTACCAATGAAATCAAAAAATTAATAATTTGTTAATATTCCCATCCCAATCCATTTAGGTTACCCAATTTACTTACACAGCGCAATATTCTGTTCCAATCTGTACGTTGCCTGTTCAGCCTTATCTTTCCTTCGACGCTCTCTCCTCTCTTCTCGTGTCTCACCCTTCTTCACGGGAGGGGTTTCCGAAGGGTCCTGTGAAATCAATAAAAAAATACAATCTGGATTAGTAAATGGGATTAAATGTCAAAAAGGCGTATCGCTAATTCGCTTTATTACCTCAAATAAATCAGTATATTGCCCAATTCCAGTGAATCCTACACGCTGTTTTTCATGACTAAGTTTACAAGGTGGTGGGAGGTAGGGGACGGGATCTCGTGCCGCAAATAGTGCCAATAAATTTGGGGGCAGGAACTGAGTCATTTTAAAACGCGCCTTATATTATAAAACTATTTTTAAAGTGTTGACACTTTTATAGTAAAAGTTTTATCTCTAACTATACTCTACTTCTCTCTGTTCCAACTTGGACACAACTGCAAACTTTTTAATTCCAAATTACAACCGGTTCAATTTTCTATTGGTTTTGAAACATAAAATGGAAATTTTGATTTTATTTTAAAAAGTTTGACGAACTTGTAAAAAAACTCTAAGCAGAGCAATTTTAAGTGTTGATGCCGATGTTGGATGGCAGGATTTAGTCTCACCAACTGCAACGTTGCATGAAAAAAACTTTGGCATTTTTGATGGCATCTTTCAATTGTGAATCACAATTTGAGATTTATGATGCCTGTGCAATTTTAGTCTTTATTAATTTGCGATGATTTTATTAATTTACAAATCATAAATAGGAGCCATCTGGGAAGAGGCTAACTATCACTAAGACCAAGGTTAAAATAATAAATGAAAATTGCATAATGCAACTTGCATTGTCTGGAATTTCAAGATCCATCAGTTTCAGATTCAATCCATTCATAAACTTGTCACATTTTCAACCTTCTGCTTTCGAATTTTTAAAGTTTTTCGTCGACTTCGAAAATCTGTGATATCTGGCGAAAGTGGGCGTTTGATTTTTTTCTTTTCCACCTCCACCTCCACCTTTACCACCTCCGCCTCAGGCTTGAGTAAGACAACGCCATTTTCTTGAAATTGAGAAAATCTTTTGTGCAGTATTTCCGGTGTGCTGTACTCCTGAACAAAAAAGTAGTAAAAAATTATAAATGGCTTGCAATATAATGGTTAGTGGATGAATTTTATATACTTACCGATATAAGTCTTCTCAAGGATGTAATAGCGAAAAAAGCCCGTTTTGCAATGGGATGACGGTGAGGATGAACAATGAGGGCATGAGTGTAACACATGGTTAGCTTTTTTTCTAAGGTCTTTACCGTCTTGATTTCTCCGGATTTTATCATTTGCAAAACGGTCAGCAAGTCCATGGGTCTGCTAAAAGGAATTGTTACATTACCGAGAGTTACAATTGCATTAAAAAATGAGACAATAAAGAATAATATCCATACTTTTTGATGGCTGTGTTCTTGTCCTGTGCATAACCAACAAGTCCACTGACATAAAAATCATCTGAAGAAAATGCCAGAGCTTGTCTGAAGAGAAACATGAGTTCTGCTTCAGGAATGATGGGCGAGGGTACCACGACAGGTAGTTTAGATTCCTCGCTGGATTTTTGAAAATGAATTGGGCATGAATCTGGCCCCATCAAAACCTGGTGGGATGCATGAGGCTGGCAAGTACAAATATCTGGGGGAGGAGTGCTTAAATCACTATTGGGTGGCGTGTTACTGGATGAAGGATCTAAACCAGGAGTATCCAATTTTTCATCGGATTTTGAGCTGGAAGCTTTGTCATCAGTTTGGTCTTTGTTGCTGGTCATTTCAGTCTCAATATTCAGAGGAGCTAGCCCAAGCATCCTTTTTGTGCTTGATCGTAAAACACGCTTATCTGCAGGCACTTGTTGTTGGTCTGTTGAATCTTCTTTTTTGTTAAAAGTTTTTGGAGGTGAAGTGAGCGGGTTTGGCTTTTCGTAAGACGTCTGAGATATGATAGCGTCTGTATCATTACTTTTTATTTCCGGTATGTTAATTACATTGCTATCAATGGGGTCATCAGAGATGTTTACAGCCGGATCTTGAAATATTTCTTCCTTGTCAATGTTTGCTGCAGTTGTCGGATGTTTCAGAGGTAGTAAGTGTGGAATAGGTAGAATCCCACATCCTCGTGCAACGGAAGGCACTTCAGGATGATTGTCACTCTTATCAGTGGTTTCTGAAGGGTCGGCTTTAGTACTACTTGCCATTTTGTTGCAGGGTTCGGACTGAAAATGCTTTTTGTTTTTTTCAACCTGTATTATATCCGTACTCGCGTTGATGGTTACGCTTCCACCCCGCTCAATGGGTGAACTAGACTCTTTCCGAGTTTGAAGTGTATCACCCTTAAGCCCTTTAGTTGAAATTATTGGCAACGGCAAGACTTGGACATGATCATGGTCGTCAGCCTTGGGGCTCATGGACATCTTTTTAAGACAATGTGGTTTCTTAAATCGTTGTAGAAATCTATTAACCGGGGCCGAACTTTTGGGTGGTTGCTGCAAGTCAGTTGAGGTGCTCGGGGACGGAAAATCCGGCGGTGTTTGAGAAATAGTGACATTTTCAGGCTTGTGTCTAGCTCCACGGGCGGCCAAGCGAAGTTTTCTACTAGCTCGTTGTTGTTCTTGAAATTCGGATAAAGTTAAAACTTTATGATTCCCATCTGGACCCAACAAGAAGCCCAAGCCTGATTTCTTCACGGGCTGTTGACTCATTTTTGATTTTGATTCCGTAACTGATGACAATGTTGAGTTGGACGGCAATGATGAACATGTTTTCAAAGCTGAATTGGATGTCATTGCAGCGGCTACAAGTTTATCCGATATTTCAGAGATTCGAGTGGCTTTCTTGCTTCGAAATCCTGAATTCTTTGAAGATGATGGGGTCACATTGGTACATAACATTGGTCGTGGTGCTTCTCCACTACTGGTGTTGATTAAATTGGTGGTTGAAGCGTTTGATGGACCGGGATTCCTCTCTGACTTCTTGGAAGTTGCTGGACTTTTGACAGGATTACCTTTTGGTAAAAAGTAGTTAAACATTAGTAAGACTATTCTAAAATTGCTTCAAAGTTCAAATCCAACCTAAGTTTCTTACTATTTGAGGATGTGGAATCAATTGTGCTAAAGTGCCGAGTCTCATCCTGCCTCACTGGAAACTCTTGAGATTTATTTGGAGTGGATTTTCTCGCAATTGCAGCCGGACCTGACACAACGGGCTTTGGATTTTTCTCCATAGGAGAAAAATGAAAATAGTCGTCACTCAAGGATTCCGCAGGGGACTCGTACTGGACGGCATCCTATGTACACGAAACCACAATGGAGATGACAACTCTATCTATTTTAGAACGGATTTATTAATTCAAACCTCAAAAATCGCGTCAGGGATAATATCCAGTGTTGAAGACGTCGTTGAGGCAGAACCCCAACTCCCGTCGCTTGTAAAACCTTTTAGCAACACAAAAAAAATCAAATCAAATATTTGTAAAACTAAGTTTGTGCTATTATGAGCAGTGGAAATACAAAACCAACTCTGATTCGGAGTCGAACTTTGTGCCCCAGAGTTTTTCCCAAGTAGTTGAGATTTTTCCAAGAGTGCTTCTACAAACGGTTGAAATTAATTTACTACTGATTGATCCGTTAATTGTATGCAAGCAGTGCAATTAAGTATGAACAGAGCAAAATTGGCCACCGCACTCACCTGTCGCTAAAATGTTAATTAAGTGGTCGGATGGGAAGGACGCCCCACAACCTAATTTGATGTCACACCCACCACTGTTGCGGCAAAAATATTTATTATGAATTTGCTGAAATTGAGTGCAACAATTTTTTGGAGAAAAAAAGTTTGCTGCTCGGTGTTTCGCCTCTGGTTGATTTTTCATTAATTCAGAGACATTTCTCCTGCAAAATTCGCCAGCGTTCATTTTATGAGGAAGCATTCAACCAGATAGGAATACAAATTAAAACGAACCAATTGGGTTTGAGAGGATTGCATTTGGTAAGGGCAGCAACAAGTCTCACGTTTTCTGAGGATGTCCAATGTTCAGATTTTGCAGTAGAACTTTCAGTACATAACCACTTATCCTTCCAAGATTCTGGAAAGATAGATAACTAAAATAAGACGATGCTGAACGGGACGTACCGTAATGGGTAAATAGTATGTAATTATAATGCTTAGAAATTTGGCTAACCTGCGTCATTCATGCTTTCAAAGT
>JAAXNX010002073.1:0-14813 GCA_036491905.1 Folsomia manolachei
GCAACTGCTCGACAGGAGAAAAGTGAGAGTTTAACCGTGTGTGGTGCAGGGTGAAGTTGGTCATACCAGTTGTAGAGGTGACACTGGAATGACGAAACGGTTGAGCAGAGTCCCGAGGATCTGTTCCAGGAATTATACTTTCTCTTCACGCAAACACTACTTTATCCCTCTTAAGTTGCGTTAATTACTTACACTGACCGGGTCCAAATCCACCAAAACAAATTTCTTCTTCCGGCAGAGGAGTCTTACCTACCTCAGCAAATTGGGGATTTAACGCTTTATGCTGTAAACGGAACAAATACTAAGTCACTGATTTCCAGATAAAACAAAAACTTATCTATAGGAGACGGTATTTATAAGTAGGATTAAGATTGATATCCTTTTGTTGGGTGAAACTGATAGTTAAAGTGTTACTTAAAAATTTAATCTATCCAATCCACCGATTAGTGATAAGTGTGTGAAGAATTGAATTTAATTGAATCAACTCTGTCATATATTTCCAGAGAGAATTATATGAATCTCTTGAGTTTGGCTTGAGTCAACAAAAACTACATTGATTGCATGTGAAGTGAGAAAGGGTTAGTTTTCTGATTCGGTCATATTATTGCTGGCTCCGGCTGCGAATGTGAAAATTGGATGGGGTTTGTTGGGTTGGTTTCACTTGGCACGAGAATTGGATTGCAGAAGTCAGAGCTCAAATGTACATAAATCAGAAGAGAGAATCTCAAGATTCCCGATTTAGTCGAAGCTTTTAGTTGAAAACAACACTGAATAAAATCCAATTAAAGCTTAACTCAACTATCGCCATTATCATTCCAAAGAATAAAAAGTTCTGCTGCTACACATACGCAATCATTCACACCATAATTTTCTCCAGTCGCAGTGACGGCGATCTCTAAGAAAAGTGTTTTTCATTCCTTTACCCCACCAACTCTCCTTCAATGGTATAAATGTACCAAAGAAAAATCCAAATGCCATTTTAAATCGTTACTGACGAATTAACTCCAGTAAATGATATGATACCAAATATGAATAATACCCGGTGAAAACAAAACTGTGCCATCGTGAAGTGGTCATCACCCAAAACAGCATCACATCTTATTCACTGAGTGAATTTCACCCACAAGACAGTTTCTAAGTATGGCCAAAATTAGCTGTGATTTGATTCTGAATGAAAAATAACAAGTAGTGAAAATACTAGATAAAAGCCGAAATCCGCATTATTCAGCTAACTGGAGTTTTTTCGCAGTTACTTCCTTTTGCAAAAGAACAGAAGGAGGGCCATTGCAGGCCTGGCGAATGCAATTTGTAGCTGAAAACGAGATTTAGTCTTGTGACAGGCAGAAATTCGAACCCAAACCTGGCAAGAGAAAGGGGTGTTATTTGTTCCTTGCAAATAGCAAAACGACCCCAAATCAACCACACTGCGACTATACCGCAAAAAATTGTTCCTTCATTTCTTTGTGTCTGTATCATCTTTAGTGAGGTTCGGCTCCCTTGCAGACTTTACACGATCTGTTTGAATAAACTTCTTTGTTGCCAATTGAGCGAGGTTGATGATAACATCATTTGTTCAGTGAACTGTACTTAAAGGAACGACCATTGGACGGAATGATCACTTTCTATTTTCTGGAAAACAACCCAGCCGTAACCCAAGCTGCTAAGTAAACTCACCTAAACCAAAAACGCTAAACCACGTTGCCCAAAAAGTACAAAGAAAACATTAAGATCCAGTTGCGAAAATGGAAGACTTTCACAACGCTAATTTGAGCTTTTATCCAGACCTTGGAAATGACTCTTTGTTTGATAATTTCACCATATTTCTCAACGGGGGTAGGCTAGCTGGAATAGATGGACGGGGGGATAAGTCCAATAGTCCAATGCTTCCTTACAAATATGAATTAGACCTGCCCACACAAATAGGTCTCTATTCTGCCATATTTCTTCTTGCCGTTGTTGGAAATTCTCTTGTCATTCTGACTCTTGTAAGTATTTCAACTACCATTCTGTGTAATAACTTGTTTTTTAAATATTTTAATGTCTTCAGGTCCAAAATCAGGGAATGAGGACCATCACGAATCTATTTCTGCTAAACTTAGCTATCGCTGATCTACTTGTGGGCGTTTTTTGCATGCCCTTCACCCTGGTTGGAATCGTTCTCAAAGATTTCGTCTTTGGCTCTTTCCTCTGCAAACTCATCCCATACCTGCAAGGTAAGTTGTGCAGTTGCTTACTTCTAGATGATGTCCTGATTTCACTATGCATTTTTTATGCACTACTTTAAATTCTACTATCAAGTCATCCACAACGGAAGCATTTGAAAACATTCTGGGCATCCGCAGATACCTCCGTTTTTATCCCATTTTAACCCAATCGTTCAGTTGGGAGGGATTTGTGTTGGTTTATCTCCTAACAATAATTGTCAAAGTACTCTATTCGAAAAAAGGCTTACATCCTGCCTAAAATATACAATGTTGCATTATTATTGTCTTTGCATAAAAATGGTTACTACATAAAGCCACTTTACTGTTACTGTTGTATTTGGCTGGTGGCACGAATGTCGAGTCAGCCGTCATAAATATAGTGTTTTACTGAAAAAGAGCTTATTGGAATCGTTACCAAATCGTTTATGCATTTATTTATTTATGCTACTTTATCTCAATCCGAGTAAAAGTAATATGCCTGAACGAAGGAAACCGATAATGGCATAAATGAGAAGCAGGGCATATGCTTATCCTTCCTTCGATCAAGTTTGTAATAAAGAATCCAATTAACTAGTCGACTAGTGACTTGCTTACTTGTTTTTATAGGATTGAAAATTGAAGCTGAGTAGGAGTGCATGGAATTGGGTTTGACAAATAATTATCGCATTTGTCATTTTTTTTGTTTATTTGCAAGAGTGACATTCGCATTTTATATGTTGGTTGTTTTGCAAAAGCTCAAAATATAATTCGGAATAATGTGACTGGATTCGGAGGAGAATCCTACGCATATTCACGTACAAATACGTAAAGTCGCATGAATTGGCATCGCATCCAAATCTAATCCGACTGGTTGAAAAAAGGAATCGGATTAACGTCATAAAAGGTTTTATAACAGCTAAATTTGGTGAGCTGAGTGGGTTTGGCTGGAGGAATGGCACCCATCCTTGATCGGCTTTATCAGGCCAATGGATAGATGAAATCCTACCAAATAAAACAAAATCCACAAAATAAAATAACCCTGTCCAAAAATTTTACAATACAACAATTTGATATGACACATAACAATATAATTTGATGAAGAACCTTTTAGTTTGCCGTTTTTGACAGGAACATTATTTTCCCCTTTAATGTCTTCCTTGTTATGGTCATATACATTGTCTTTTGCGGACTTGGACTAACCTATATGCGCATTTGGAACTCCAATATTCACGGTAGTTCAAAAAGAGTCTTGCAGACATTGTACGTTTAACATTGTTGAAAATTTCCCTCGTGGAAATATAAACGTCACGCGACATACATGTTAGTTTACAAAGTGATATTATCTGTAATGTAATGTATGTGCGGAGCTTTTTTGGACCACCTCACATAATTACGCATTGTTTAAAACAGCCTTGGGAAACCCTATCTGTTGCTTAATAAATTCCTGAATCGAATGAATATAAAAGGATCGACATTAAGTGTCAAATGTGTAGTTTTTGGTATAGCGATACAGTTGAAACCCGGTACAGAAACTGGCACATTCATATCATCTCCCAAAAAGTCGGCATGGCCCACAATCTTGTATGCAACCAATCTAATATGGTAATCAGTACGTCACTGGAATAAAAACTCCAACATGGAAATCTTGCGCTTCTGTTTCTTTCTCTTGTCTTTATTTTTCACAAGGAAGTTTATAATGTTAATAAGACATTTTTTATGACATGTTCATGAGGATTGGGGACACAAACAAACCTCGACATGGGTATTAAAATTTATAACAGTAGATTAAGGCACGATTATTAGGAGTTGTCACTACACACAAATATACAACGGAGCATGAATGTTCTATATTGTGATGAAACCATAAAAAATGAAATTTTAATTTTGCAAACTTTTAAAAGGGCAAGGTTTTTGAATACACACGTAGATGATAGATATCAAGAATTAGCCAGTAAAAGGTTTTATGCCCAAAAATTCAAGTAATTCGAACAAGACTTGGGTCAGGAAAAATCGTATGGAACCGCGTGTGAGCACTACCTATTTGTGTGTACGTATTTTGCATGACAAGGTACTCCAGTTTTCCCTCGTTGGTAAAATGAATGATTAATGGCTCTTATCGTTACCTTACCACTGACCGGAACTTGAATTATCTTTTTTACCTGTCGTACTTTCTGTAGATGGATTGTCGTCATTACATTTTTAACTCGTCAAAAAAACCGCAAGTATGCTGACCTGTTTTGTTTCGTAAATTAAGCTTCCTGTTGCTATAAGATGTTGTTTAGTTTAAATTACGCTTTAATTTGTTGTCTTTTGCTACCTCACGACTATTTCTTCTCTGAAAGAAAATCATGAACATCATCACAAATCATAAGAAAGGTTCAAAATAACATAAAACATTAAAAAGATAATCTAATTACGGCGAACAACGACTATTTCTTCCCTGAAGCTGGACACATAACCAAATATCCCAAAAAAATAGAATTCGGTTAGTGTGGCAAAGACCAAAATTGTGCATTTCAAATTGATGAAAGTTAAATAATATTATGTGTCCAAGACTGCCTCTGCAAAATTTAAACGCTATTATGGAGCGTGGCATAATTTTACTTTGCAATGACGACAAGTTGTAAGAGGGAGAGGTGCATTGAGAAAATTTAATACAAAATCTTTGGATTAGTTGAGCTGTTTGTAGTCCCTTGAGAAAAACTGACTGAGGCCAGGGTTTGCAGGCATAATAATGTTGGACTAGAGCACACACCTAAAACATGTGGTATATATAGTTTCTGCATTGATCCAATGATTGGAATTTATTTAATAACAAGTTTCAGTTGAGACGAGATTCAAAATAGAATAAATCTAACCCACTTTTTTATTGGTTGCCAATACCCATGATCAGATTATTTGTATATTTGAACAGAATGTTACATTAGATTTCTACAAGCTCTCCGTCAGATCATGAAAGGAAGTTTGCCAAATAAATTCTTGCCATGCCAAATGAATGATCACTGCCCGATCGAGCTCGCATTTGTACATAGTACAGGGTTTTGTATATATTTTTATTTTGGACCTTCGTCATTCCTTTTGAGCTTGAGAATTCAAATCAAGAAGGATTTCACGTTTGTAAGCACCACGTAAAAGCAGCTGAAAGTAGTATTTTATTTTGAACATGTTTTCAGAATAGCCTTCAAACTAGAACACATCCAAGCAATTTCTCTGTGTGGGTACTAGTGGCAGGTGTTGCTTTCTCTGCCCAACTGGTGTACAAAAACAGGCAGACTTTTTTGTGGTGTTTATGCATCCTTGATTTTCTCTTTTAAGAAAGAAATGCTCAGTAAACAGGCTGAGGTTCATATTTTCGTCGTCCAGCTCTTGGATTTTTCAGTCAGAAACATTTCAATGCAGAAAATGTTTAGATGTAAGGGACATTTTCAGACTAAATGGTGCAGCGCAACAATAAATCAAGCAAAAGTACAGAAGTGACAAAAAAGAGAAGATCCTAAATCTGCCCTACTGGTGTGAATCTTACTGACTACTAAAAAAACTTATTGATGGAATCAAAAGCAGTGATTTACCCTCCACACTTCCGGGCTGTTTAGTGGCGTACATGGAATTTCAGTGGTACTTATGCGGTTAAACCCGAATAAAGTTTATAAATCTTCTTGGGAAAAGGCATAAATATTTGATGCCTTTGACCAATATCAGGCGAAAAAAAACTTGGAGGCGAAAAGATTGTCTGTGGAATAAATATCGTCGTTTTATTGCTCTATTTCCTGTCTCATTCTTTTCTGCTGAAATTCAGGCTGGCTGAGGCTGTTAGATGCATTTTTTAGTTTTGTACTGCACGTCCCTACGATGCAATCAATTCAATTCGCCAGGTTGAGTTACACGTTGTTATGTTTTACTGCGACTCTCCTCCAACTTTATGGCCTAACATTTTGTATTCACAACATTTGTCAATTGTTGGCTGACTGGTTGTATGGCAGTTTGTGGTTTAGTGGTGTGGTACCATATATCTACTGCCAATTTCTATTTCAGCACTCCATGCAATGTAACAGCTTTACACTGTTTAAATCGGTATGAGTGAGGCTAATAAGACTACTGCAGAGATTTCAAGGAAATGTTTTAGTTCATAACTAAGGAAAAACAAATGTATCTATACTGCACAACATGGGTTGTCTAATTTTAGACTAAGATTCAGATTCCGACTTGATAAGTTGTGAATGCCATAAATTCTTTCAAACTTGCATTCGTCTCCAGCTGAGTAAGTGGGTGTCAACGGTTGATTTGTATTTGTACGGGTCCCGGAGGACTCATAGGAAGGAATTCAACCCTGGGTTGACATAAGGAATACTTAATTTGGGCGAGAAGCTTGCTCCGATATCTTCCACCAATTAATGTCAACCCACTGCGCGTAATTCAATGAGACGGGATGTAGACAAGGCACATAGTAAATTACATATGCCAAATGCGATTGCATTAGCTTTTGAAAATTGTGACAAAATAGCTGAATGGTGATTCGACCAAATTCAGATTGGCCTATGAACCATCCTAAAATTTGAAACTGATTTTGAATTCAGGTAATAAATCTTTCTCACAAATAAAGTAAGACACAAATTAGTTGCAACAATCCGTGCAAAACGAAAATTGAGAATTGTTAGTCAAGAACAAGTTTGAATCAAGTCGGAAAGGAAAACATGTCGGTGGTGTGTATCTATATTATTTTCACCATTTTTTGTTCTTGTTTGTTATTTTGTCCTTCTCAACCTTTTTCCCCTTATAGTCTAAATATTTGCAAAGGAAACAAAAATAGGTATTTATGGGAATGCGGAGTGAGTAGGTCAGTGGGATGAACTACATACATAAATTTTTAATTCATAGGAGGTTACCTCAAACAAGGTCTAGTTAAGAGTATGCATTTTTACATGATTGGGCTACATGTTATATTTTACATTCTAGTTGCCTCACGTATTTGAATACTTCATCCTTCTGAACTTGTGGCACGGCGTCCTTCCAAGGAACCTGAAAAACTACAGAATTTTAATTTTCCAGCCTTCCTTCCTTCCTCCCATCATTTCGTGGTTGGCTGGTGATGAGTCGTAAATTTTGGCCTAGCTAAATAAGTTTTGATTGAGCTTAACATTATGTAACTCAGCAAAAACTATGCACTGAACTCGGTCAAATGTTGAACAATTCAGTATTATTTTAAAAGTAGGAAGGTCGATAACCAAGTTGTGCTCGTATTTTAGTGCCCTTGCTTCCTGTCTTGTCTTACATTATTCTTGAATGATGACACTCTCTCACACCGCCACTCTCAGCATACATATACCAGTAGCAAAGGGAGCAACTTGCTGATGAAAATTGAGAATTTTCTCTTTTTAGTGAATTGTGGTAGGTGAATAGGAGATGAGATGAAGGAAGAGAAAGCAAAGTTGCTCCAAGAAAATAATGGAAGGATGATAAGAAAGAGAAGAAAGGGGAAGGAAACACAAAATGTTGGTTATGAAAATCTCCGGACCCATCCCTGGTGAAGGAATATATATAATAAAAGCTAGAAGGTTAAGAAAAACGCTGTTTTTGTAAAATTCTAAATATATTTAAACATCCAACGAGAGAGTACCTTACTTAACATTTATGTTGGGATGATGATCAGTCTTTTTTTCTTATTTGAGAATTGCACCATTATTATTATGCTAATATCAGTCGCTGCTTTAAGATTCTTTCACTTATTTCCGAACTATATAAAAATCCCACTGAGAAATTTTGATTAACAGTGGAGCAGGAGCGATATAAACAAATTTACTTGTATCTGTGGGAGTTGTTTTCCAAATAACACTTTTTCGAAACTGTACAGGTTTTCTTCGAATATACTATTGCTTGACTAAAACCAAGTTAGGCCTACTGTTACCTAGGCATGCATTGTTCGAAGGATCTTTTGCATTCCTGGTAATTCAAAAAGTTTCTCAAATAAATAGACTCGTTTGATCTTTCTCCTGCATTATTCAAGTGTACACCCAACCACAATAACGAAGTGAACCTGAAACAAGATAAGAAATAAAATCTTGTACATTGTTTGAAATAGAAAATTTGGTTTTTGATGAACGAAAATTCTATTCTGCAACTTTTAAGTTTTGACTCAATCATACTTTGAATGAAATAAATAACGTTACTTAAAATTGAGATTGAAAAGTCAAATGAAATAACTTGTCTCAAACAAGGCAATAGATTTAAAGAGACAAATTGTGCATTGAGTACAACCCACACCACACCCTGAAATGCCATCCCTTGACCCTGGTTGTCCTTGAAAGAAATTCAATTGTAATTTCAACCTGAGCTTGGGAGAGAAAATGAATTAAGAACGGAAATTGTTCTCGGAATTGAATTGAAACTTGAGTCTTGTTTTCGTCGAGTCTTGTTTTCGTCGAGGAGTCATTGACTGCTGGTGGTAGTTTCACTCAGCTTCAGCATATCCCAGTAGAACTGATTAGAATTAAGTGTAATGCTAGCAGCAAATGACGGAATGCCATTAGTAAATCTTGTATAACAATCAAAATGTTTGGTAGCAGTTTCTAGAAGATTTTCAAAAAGTAAATCGCCATAAATTGTAAAAATTTGAATTTCTCGTTTTCATACATAGACACCAATGTTTTTTTCCCAGGAAACTTTCCTGAAGAAAGTAATGAATTTGAACGAGTTTTAAATACGCGAGTAAGCGTTTTTCCGTTTTGTAAATGTGGTGAAAATCAATTATAAGTGCGTTTTCCAGTGAGGCCTTTACTCATTATATCGAATTTGATATACGTTTCAAAGCCGATACTTCATATACTTATATAAGGCTTCACAATAGTCGGGATTGGGATTTGAACTTCAGTAAATGAAATTTCGTCGAGTAAACCATTCGTGATGAAAATGTGATGCGATTTAAACATTTTAGAGCTTTTAGAATTACTTGAATAAGATTTGTTTCATTCCCAGGAACAACATTCACATTTTTCTTTCTGTTCCCGTGCCTTAGAAAATGTCGAGGAAAGGAACGAATTCAGAGTGACTTTTGTAACTGGTGGAACATAAGAAAAGAATAAGAAGGAATTGCAAACTTGGTTTGATGGGCACAGTGTGATGTGAATGAGTACAGAAGGAGTAAGGGAGAAAGTGCAGATCTCATCAAGGTCGTTTGATTTGATGACAAAGTGTGCTTTCAGCACGAAATTAGATTAGTCGTTTATTTCCACCAAGGGATCGTTTCATTTTGGTGCAGTTTTGATTAAGAATTTCACTTCTGTCGCCAGTAGTCGTCTCCGTCATGTCATGAACGTACCCTAAAGTTTGGCTCGATACAATATCCTGAAAACGATATGATATGTAAACAATGTTTGCTTTGTTTCTTCAAAGGTAAATCATTCCGCTACACCTTTCTTTGCTTTCATATCTTGCTTTATCTTAGAGTTAGACGAAGAAACAGTGTAAATTGCGAGTAGGGGAGAATTCCAAAGCAAAGAGAAGAGCCACCTACTTTACGGAAAAGTGTGGAAAAGTTTGTAGTCTGAGTGTTTTGTGTGTTTTATATCATACCCTGATAAAAAGTTAGTCGGTTAGGTTGAGCCACTAAAGAAAGTTAAATCTTTTGCATCTCTCGACTCTAGCAATTCTTTTCAACAATTCGTTCGTGGGACGTTTCCCTCTTTTCTTCCAGACTAAACTGTAAAGACAAATTTTCTTTTGAAGGAATCCAACCATGATGTGCTCCTTCTAGTGCACGGGCGTATAGCATTACTCCATCCAAGTAAAGCAACCCCCATGGATTTGACAATTCAGTACAATGCAAGAGGTCAATTAGACCATCAAAGCAACGCCTTACTACAATCCAACCTGCATATCTGTAATTGAGACTACAACTAATTTAAAGTAAAGGCGTGAAGTTAATCTTCTTTCTATTTTATGTCGGACTTGGTTTCTGTCATATTTTTAGATTTAAAAATTTAAAGTTGTTTCAAAATTGTTGACAACCCAGCGGTAAGTGTAAATAAGGTTCTATGGATTGACCTTGTTATTAAAGACGGCTTTGACGGTTAGAAAAAATAAAGGAGTGGATAGAAGGTGTCAAGATTAGCACCATCCATTTTATAAGTAGAACAAGTTCTTGAAGAAAGTCCACTTCAAGTGCGTTGACATTTAAAGGTTTCCTGCAGTCGAGATTTTGAAGACATTCTTGTTGAGCGTATTCGCGTCTGGCTTTACTTTCTTGATATTAGTTTAACTCTGATTCTGAACAACCGGATGGGACGAAATGTCCACAGGTGCAGTTTTACTTGACGAGAAAACAATTAGATTTTTGGTGAGTGATGATGCACAATCGTAACTTGGCTAAAGGACGGTGGGCTAAAATTTTCTGGTCGTGATTCGTTTTAGTTTTTCTGGATTTTACAACGAATTTTTTGTAGTCACATTTCATTTTCCCTGGAATTAAATATCAAATCTCACCCAGTTTCCTATAGTTGTTTGCGAGTTTGGCATGAAAAGAGAGCCCGAATGTTGGTGAAATGGTGAAACCGAGAAAGTACCTTTGATGTAACTGCTATTAGTAAGAGTAAAATCAGCATATGGATCATTATGCTGTCTTTATGTCATTTTGTAAATCCAAATTGGACCATAAGATAATCATAAAAAGTTAACGGTACCATTTTGGTCCGTTGATGTACGCATTTACGCATGAACCAGTGTAAAGGGAATCATAATTGGATAATTTTAAGGTATGAAAAGTTGTCTCAGTGTTATCGTGTTTTGTACAAGTATTGTCGACAATATACCTTCGACCGGCCGGCGTATAACTTGTATCCTTGTGTCCAATTAATTTTACCTACCACCACAGGCGCAGTCACCTGTTAGATATTCATTACTTTTTTTTAGACGTTCACAGGTTTCCCTTCAATCCAACGTCAACCGAGGCTGGATACTTATTTATAAAAAGGCAATAAGAGTAGGGCACTGAGAGAAAGTCAATTCAACCAAAGGTGTCCTGGAGCGTTTCTATCCATCCAACCTCATTCTGAACTCCAACTAATCTAATGGGGGGAGTTAATGGGAGATGGCGAACTTGGATGGCAAGGATGAACCGTTATTGTGGTGATGAAACCTGTCACCGGGGAACTAATAAAGTTTCTTTTTTGTTGTCTTAAGATCTTTTCTCACAGACCAGAGCTGACCTGAAGTGGAGTTTTGTGGCAAGGTTTTAACTGAGAGCTAAACCTACAAATTGTGATGCCACAATTGTACTTTGTACTAACTACATATTACTAGTTTAACGCTGTAGGGGGTTTTACTGATTCTCTGGACGTTGGAATTTGGGTTATCACTAATCACCCCAAATAAAGTCTGTCTTCTCCAGCCGGATCAAATGTGAACCTTATCCCGGTATAAATTCTTTTACAAGGCTAATTCCACTGTGCCAGTATAAATTGTACTATGGAAATAACGGAGACCTTCAAATTTGAAAAAGCTACTTATTACAGAAGAAGTACTGGTAGTTTTTTATATTCAGTCCGATAGTTGATATTCAAGAAGACAGTTGAGTAATGAAGGATGCACATCATTGATTACAACGCCTTCAGCTCAATTCAAGACTCTGGAAGAGACAACGAAGCGGACGATACTTCTAGATTCTCAATTCGCAAACACCCTCCGGGACAGAAAGTTACTAACGATCAAGAACTTCTCATTCCTATTTCTTCTATTGGACGTATATAAACACAAGGAAAAAAATATTTGCTCTACACTGACTGTGCTCAGTGAAGGTGGCAAAAAATTCAGCAATTCTGTTGCAGACAAATGCATGCAGTGTAGAAAAACAGGGTTGAATTGTGACTTGGCAAGGGATATTGCTTGGTTCCTACTGTTTTACTCTACATAATTTTTGCAAAGTTCTTTACATTACAAGCATGCCAGACAGGCTGCACACAATTCACACTTATCCCATAAAACCAGGCCATAACATAATCGCCAGTTGGCGACAAATGACTCTGTAGTTTTGTACAAACAACAAAGAGCAAGCAACTTGTTTTCTCCATTGAAAGTCACACCACACCATATACTACATTTTATCCTGTTAATGATTACGGTCTGCAAAGGAAATCTGGCTTGAATTGGGTTTAGTTACTCCACTTAAGTGCATGGCTGGAGTTGGAATTGGATGGAAACTGAGTAGCACAGCGGGTTGTGTTGTGCTGGATAAAATTTAATTTTCACTCCGTATGGATGGTTTGGTGTCGTCCACCCGTTTGTATTAGATGGCTGAATTGGGAAGTTGCTGTACTGAATGTGCTAAACTAACAATAAGTTGGCCTAAGATTCATACAAAGGGTTCCGACGGATTATTAACGCTTTATGCAATGTGACGGAATCAGTCTCAAGTAAGTGCGTGAGGAAATCTAAGCCCCTGCTGTAAATGGCGTCATTAATGACTCTACTAACACTACAGGTTTCATACAATATAAGGTTGTGGCAGGCATTTCCCATGCTAATGTCTTAATTCTGTGTACTCCTATCAGTTTCTAGATTTTCTGTGTTCATTATATGTATTTCTAGCTCCAGTTTGAACAATTTCAATAGAAACCATTCTCGCATTACACCTGCCAAAAATAAATCAAATGTATTGAATGTATCAAGAAAAACTTTTGTTTGTGTGATATTATAGAAGTTACTTGGCCATTATATCAAGTTTCTAGTATTTGACTTGCCTTAAAACGAGTCTACAACATGGAACACGCTTTTGTGCGACTTTCTCCTAGTGCATGGACCATAGCAGTTGGTTGATTCTCATCGGATTATAATTTCTTGTTTGTCACAATGAAAACAATGTAAAACTAAGCAAACTCTTAACTCAGATATGGAGAGAACTGAGAAAAGTCAAATTTCTCTATTCCACATTACAGCTTACATTGTAGACACCACAATAAAACATGTTTCTTTCAAAACTCGTAATAAATTGTCCCGAGTTTTCTTTGTGCTTTCAGGACAGTTTGAATTGAGACAATGATAACAAGTTTATTTGTCGCCTAGGTCCTGTTGACACACCTGTCACCGACTTCAGCTAATTGTGGTATTAGCAAAAAACTGATATTAGCAAAAAAAATATTGTTTAATCTCGGTGGATAAAAACAAAAAATTTTAAATGAATTTATGACGTTGATGATATTTGAAATTAAAATTTTTAGTCCCTCCAAAATCAATATTTTCGTTGAGAATAGTGAAATGAACAACAACATCTGATACTTAAAATCGGAGTGTTTGGTAAAAGCTTTGCTTGTTTTGGATTGTCATAAGAGCGTTATTACGAAAATTCCCTGCAGTTTGAGGCTGACAAGTTAAATACAGAAGCTTTGTTGTTGTATATTTCAAAAACAGTACGTGTTCAACAACTCAAACTTAAATCTACTTTAATTTACTGACATTACTTACTACCTAAGTTTACTCTGATATTCAGTTGAACCTCTGCTTTATGTGTGGCTAAAGTTGAATGAAAGCCAAGAAAACAGTTTTTCCTTCTGTCTATGAAAACAAATCTAAATCGGAAAAGTAAAGTTGAGCTGCTTATCACTTTTTGTCGATAGAAATAACAGACATCATTCAAACAAGTTTCCTTCATTTCGAAACTCTTGATTCTTTCTCCCTAGTTTTTGTTGAATTGCGAAGTTAAAGTTTAGTAATATATCGAAGTTTGTGGGTTGGGCATCCATTCAGGATTGTAGCATACTCATTTATTTCCTTTTTATAACATTAACCAGATAATAAAAAAATCACAAGGAGACGGAATTTAAATGCTGAGCAGTTGAACATGTCGCGTCGACCGAAGTTGAGCTTGGTTAGGTAACCAAGGTTGAACCAAACTTTGGTTCTATCTCCCTCAAAACATTCTACTTCAGTTTACTTGGATTTGATTTTGAATGGAATAAAAATGAACTTGGACGAAACTCAAATACTTTGTCAACAGATGCCTTTTGGAAAAATTCTGTAAATTTATGTTTTTAATTATCAATTTCTGGGAATAATTCATTCTTGAAACTCTGGTACACTGAATTCAATTAATGGGTCAAATAATCAACATTGATCAATTGTAGCCACATTTTGAAATGATGTTATATTGTTAAGATCCGAATTAATGCAAAATATAACACAATGTCATTGTAAGTAATACCTCGAAAAATCAGGGATTTTCTACACAAACAAACACCTCGCAGAGTAGATTGGTTCCGTTTGGCTCAATTGATTAATGACGTATCCTTTTTTTTGTGAAACATCCTATTTTTCTTGTTTATTTACTGCCATCATCAATATACTTCAATTAGGCTTTTGAATTATTTGGTACCGACTTGTTTGTTAACCTTCTGGAATCGTAGGCAATAATTATTTAGTGGTAATCATTTCCCAAGTGTCCAGGCCCCAACCAATTATGACCTAATTTTACTAATCTCCCCATTCCACAACAACGATGAACACATACCTGCGTTAAAAATCTAAACTTTAGATTTAATCTATGAAATAGAGTCTAATATTACTTTGCAAATTTCGATGGATATGCACAAGAGTAAATTCTTACCACAGTAAAATAATAAAAGGACAAAGCAAGCCGCCCAGCTTCAC
>JAAXNX010002074.1:0-14809 GCA_036491905.1 Folsomia manolachei
ACGGTTTTAGAATAATCTGTATTTAAATAGCCAGGATGTCAGTTTATTCCACACACAATTCACGCAGGAATTTAGAATTTGTCTTGCCTGTTTCTCGAAGTGATCATACATCACTAATGGTCCACAATGTGATAAAGGCAAATAGAACACATATTGTTGAAAGTGCAGCAAGGATTGAATGCTAAATTTTTCCTGGTCTGACCTATCCCAAATATCCATGCAAAAACTCACGCCTCTGGATAAACTCCAAGCTGAGGCAACGACAAAAATGTAAAGTGACATTTCGCCTTCATCAGTTGATGGAAACAGAACCTATCAACATATCATTAAAAAAATTAAGGTACAAAAATTAATATTATTAATTATCGAGAGAAAAAAAGCGAGATTAATCCTATACTCACATGAATAATGTGACTACCAATATACAGAATTAGAACGCCTGTAATCCCCCAAATTACAGATTTTTGTCGACTTCGAAGCGCTAGCCAATATATTACAGGTATTCCCAACATATGAAGGGTTGGATGTAGCCCCACAGTATTCCAGAAAAGAATTAAGGAAATTATTGGAGAAATCCAAGGTGTGATCTATATATAAATTGAATATTCTCTAAATTTCGGAAATCTATCTACGCCAAAATAATTAAGCATACCTTGTGCCAGTGATTGTAGGACATAATTGTTTTAAGTATTTGATAAACTATATTTGCAAGAACCATCTTTGTCCACAACAAAGGTGAAAATGTAACCCATTCGTGGTCTGAACTGTCACGACCTCGTTGCAGCAGACCGGAAAATAATCCGGGATTCATATCCGGTTCCCGTTGAAATGGAAGATATTCTTAAAAAAAGATTTCAAATCCTAAAAATGGAAAATCTTAAATGCGTTAATCTGTACAATACCTTCAGCTGCCTTGTACACATGATAAGTTGAATATAAAATTCCTCCAGCCCAGACGGAACAAGTTAAAATACGGAAGACTCCGATAAACGTCAAATATGGTGTGGACACGTTGTCAAACTCTGACGCTCTTGCTGTCCCCAGTTTCCGGTCGTAGAGAGTCGATTCATTATTATTTCCATTGTCACCACCGCCAAATTCTCGTTTATTTTGTCGGGTTGCGGAATTCCTCATATAGGATTTATTTGAAGCTTCCTTCATCTTCATTGTATTGAGTATTTCGTCAAGTGTGGCAGCTAGATAAATAAAACCAGAATTTTAATATGCACTTATCCTCATTAAAAGTAATAAAATAAAATTAGCTACCATAAAACGCTTTATCTTATCTTATCCCACGCATCTCTACAACGAGCTTGGTGAATTTATGGGGTCGGCGTCAGACTGACGCCGTCAGTTATCCCAGCCGGATTTCTTTCCACGAAATACTTCAAAGAACATATAACCATTAAGACTTAATTAAGTTAGTAATTAAATACCACGAACTCGACTCAACATAGTAAAATAATCTCACCTTCTATTCCACTAGGACATGATGGAATGTTCCAAAATTTCCAAAATAATTTTCAAAAAGCAAACCGTCTAAAAAAGAATTACAAATAAAATAAAATTAGCTACCATAAAACGCTTTATCTTATCTTATCCCACGCATCTCTACAACGAGCTTGGTGAATTTATGGGGTCGGCGGTCGGCGTCAGTTATCCCAGCCGGATTTCTTTCCACGAAATACTTCAAAGAACATATAAACCCATTAAGACTTAATTGAGTTAGTAATTAAATACCACGAACTCGACTCAACATAGTAAAATAATCTCACCTTCTATTCCACTAGGACATGATGGGATGTTCCAAAATTTCCAAAATAATTTTCAAAAAGCAAACCGTCTAAAAAAGAATTACAAAAATAAAGAAAAAGAAGAACTTCCGGTCGGCTGTCGGGCCGTTTGTCAGTCAGCAAAACCATCTGTTTTCTGTTTTTGCGGCAGAAATCACCAAATCCACAACATTCCACGTGTCGGTGTCTTTTTACAAAGTCCATCCATGATGATTGATCTTATTGAACAATAATAATTAATTAAAAATTTTGATAAAATTCCTCTAAACATAAATAATTATAATGAAGGACATCGCTTTTCCTTCAACTCTGCTTTTGGACATCGAAGGAACCACCACGTCCATCAGCTTTGTTAAGGTAAGGCAATAAAGTTCATAACATTTGTAAGGAATTATTAAAATAGTTTGGAAATTTCAATAAATTTTGTGTTCCAAATTCTACCAGGATGTCCTCTTCCCTTATGCGAGAAAAGAGCTGGAGTCATTTCTACGACAGAACTGGGCGAGCAAAGATGTCCAAGATATCGTGGGATTGGTGAGGAAGCAGGTTAGTTAATTTGTACTACTTCAAGTCAGATAAGTTAACCATATTTTTTTGGATAACACCATAATCATTGTGACGTTGTATTCATTTTCAGTCCCAGGAAGATGTTGAAAAGGGCCTTCTTCCGCAGCCTTTGCCGGATCCGGAGTCAGAAAATGATGAAGAAAAATTAATCCGAAGTGTCGTGGACAATTTGTTTTGGCAGATGGATAGTGATAGGAAAACAACAGGGCTGAAAACACTTCAGGGGAAAATATGGAAGGAAGGATATACACAGGGCGTTCTTCGAGGCCAGTGGGTGACATAATTTACCCATGCTTTTATGTTAAATCGAGTTTGGATTAAAAATTTTCCTACAAGTTGTCAAAATACGGTTTCAGCATTTATGACGATGTTCCTAAAGCATTTGAAAGATGGACGCAGGCTGGAAAGAAAATTTACATTTATTCCAGTGGCAGCGTGGAAGCTCAAATTCTGCTTTTTAGTCATACTGAAGCCGGAGATTTGACAAAGGTATGAAATATGAGTTAACAAGAATTACAAGACTAATATTGTCTATGCAGTAACATCATTATTATTGGAATTTTTATTTAGTACATTTCAGGATATTTTGATACCACCTCTGGTCCTAAAGTTGAGGCTGAAAGTTACATCAATATTGCAACAAAAATCGGTTTACCACCCAGTGATATTTTATTTTTCACGGATATCAGCAAAGGTTAATTACATTCTGCATACTTATATTTGTCTACAATTTTAATCATGGCGTTTTAATTTGTGACCAACCTTTATTAACTCGGTTTTGCTTCTGTTTTTTGACAGAGGCGTATGCAGCAAAAGCAGCCGGTATGCAAGTTGGCGTCCTACTTCGTCCTGGAAATTCTCCATTAACATCAAACGAATTGACTGAACTGACAACTCTCCGGAGTTTTGAGGAGTGTATCACCGTATCTCAAAATGAAATTTTATAAGTACATATATATTCGACACTTTAACCAAATTACTTGCTAAAATGCCGGTGATTTGAAATTGAGAGGACATGGTTTTTCTGCAAGAAAATTGATGTTTTATATTTGAACCCCAGGATGTTTGTGAACTGTTAATTAAAGCACGTACGTATATAGTACATAATATTTGCGTTATTATTTTATTGTTATGTCTCATTTACTAAAAATCTCTAGTATGTTGACTTGCATAATTTTGTTTGTGCATCATGGAGTCCATTTTATGATATTGAAATTTTCTGAATGCCTTAACGCAAGACCTTTTCAACTAAACTTTATAAATTTTGTCCAAGTCATTTCCAACAAATCACAACGCTACCACAAATTTGGCTGAATTACATTTTAACTTTTTAAATACGTCGTATTTATATCTCTAATCCCACGTCATGAACAAGTGTCTGGGATAATCCTTATCGTCGGCTTTTTAGTAATATTGACCATTGCCATTATCATCACCATTATCATGTTTACACCAAGTTTATTTCAGGGTCAGGTACTCAAAAATAACAAAACCTGATACCCACCGATTAACATTAACGCAAGCTCAATAATTTTAACTCTTCCTCAATTGCAGAACTTTACTTTGTTGGAGACAGCAGAGCGTGTGACAGGTGCAACCTCTCATGAAGCCATGGTCTTGCAAAAGGATGCTTACTGTCACATTTAGGAAATCCCTGGAAAGTTGTTCGTGACATGACAGGAAACCGAAGATGGGATTGTGCTCAGTTGTATCATCCAAAGCAAATATACTGTAAAACAGGCAGGCGTATTCATTCAACAATTTTAAAACCCGAAAAGCTTTTAGCAAAGTACCCGACCGAATCGGATATATTTGGCAGGTTTCGGACCTCCCTTCTGCATACAACTTTATTTTGCCTTTTCCCAAGACCCGGTGAAAATGTTCAGAGCAAGAGCAGCAAAGAATAAATGTCCACTATGTCCACTTTTCAACTTTTGGCTTTTACTTACTTTTACTTGTCCCCTTCCATTTGAATTATGTTAGTGTTTGTTTGTTTGTCCTTGTTTTTGTAATAGTTATGAGCATGCATTTAGATGATCATTTCAGCAAAGAAAGTGTTATTCTAGCGTAATAAAACGGGAAACTACGCAAAATCCCTGGCCAACTAGAACCTGGCTCAATGCAATAAAATGGTGACTAATCCGGATGTCTACAATATACAATATGTTGACTTTGCACGTTTACCAGGTAAACTTTACCTTAAAATACCATGTTATGTTTTGCTATTAATGCGCGTCCCCAACCAATGACGATGCTTATGAAAACAATTACTTTTCGGAATTGACGAAATATTTACACACTACATCACCCCAATTCATGGGACAATTAAATGGTTAAGTTTATCAGTTCTCGTTTTGCCTTTGATCACACTATTCCGAACATTGAAGGATTATTTGAACTCCGCTAATTCCAATGAATTAACGCAATCTCACCTTTTTACAGATTATATTACGTCCGAAATGGACAAGGAAACAAATTTTGCGTTGGTTAATATAAAATGAAATCATTATCAACTGAAAGCATGAGAAAACACACCATGTAATGCATTACATGTAAAAAAAACCACACAAAGTGTAGCAAGTTTCTGTTTATATGGAATCTCATGATTTTCCTATAGCAAGTTTTTTAGGCAAGTTTTTTAGCCAGACTCCTGCTAAACCAAAAGTGCATTGCCTTCTTTCTATCCTGTTCCCATATCCGAAAATTGGATAATACTAGAATGAAACTGAGTAAAATAGAAGCAGAGAACAGCAGAGCAGTTCGGGTCTTTTAACGAAATCCACAACCATATACTTTAGTGGCGTTAATACGGAAAGTGCAACAACTTCCCTATTCCCATGTCTATTATGTGACACCAAATTAAACTCCATGGTTTGACTGGTTAGGTTATTATATGTTCTGGAAGTGGTGTTGCTACCAGATTGAACTGTCTTTAAAACACCAGTGATGTGATTGTAACTTTGTAGTTGTGTGTAAAATAAAAAATAGAGCTTTAACGCCTTTACTTATCAATGAACCAAAGGGAACGAAACAAACTCAAGTTGATTGATGAGCAAAGCAAGCTTATCACGGCAGACTGGTTAAGTTAACTACATCTACCTCCAGCAGTTGCTTAGTATAAAATCGGAGTGCAGGGTTGATGGTTGAAGTTGTTAAGTTTAACAAGAATACATTAAAGAAAAAATCTTTAGCAATTTGACTGCCATAGAGTGAACAAAGCCTCATAAAATAAAATAATTGTATCTATTGACCATCCCGACTTTGCCATTATCCTCATCAATTCCCTTTTAAGTCCGGGATGAACCGGAAAATATGCATTTAAAGCAGCGTAACTACTGCCAAATAATTGGTGACTAAAAACACAATAATAACCTATTGGTATTAACCAAAATTAAATACCTCGCCCTAAAAAACTACTAGTTCATACTTTAATCTGGGTAAGTCTCAGTTCTTACTCAATCCTAATTTCTCGCAAGACGGATTGCTCACTTGATCTTTCTGAGTCTTGACTGATTAAGAAGATCTTTAATGTAACTCTGCAGTTGCACATTGTTGCAAATGGGTAGTAACACAAGACAGTCTTCGTAGTGCAAAAAGTTAGGGGAAAGCCGAGGGCCATCGTGCAGTAAACCCCCGAAAGATATCGACTTAACAAAGTCTTATTTGTTGCTAGTTGCACCGTCTGTGTAAATCCTTGTTAAAGTCGTAAGCGGAAGTTGGTCTTTGTGAAGTAAAGTATATCAACATCAAATCATCAACGAAATCACGAGCCAAACCACACAGGACAGGTAGTACATACTGGTAGTATAAGAGACTGCCGGGGTCAGTTACTTTACAATCTAGTACCAGTAGTGCCTGTCCCGTGTAGTTTTCCTATATCCTCCCAGCCCTCGAGCAATTTGAATTGAATTCAAGCTAGGCTAGTAATGTTGCATAGTTTGCAAATACCGTATCTATGCAAGAAAGGTTATTTTATGTGCGAAATGACTAACACTGCTAAGGAATGAGATGGATGAATATCCAATCCATTCGCTTAAGAAGACCCTAAAAAACGCTAGCCTCTTACCATTACCTTACTTCAATTCTTGGATTAGTATTTTTAAATTAAAAAAGGTGCATCCAACCAACCACCCACCATATTATCTTTTTGCAACCACACGGAATTAAGGTACCATCGAAAAAAACCGCAGTATCCAACCTATGCTAGTCAACATGAATAAAACTACTGTAAAGTAAACCTACCTTAAACTATCCCTTACGTGCTAATTGCAATCCCAGTTACTTTTCTATTCCGTCATGTATAAGTTGTAATTTTACATTACATTGTCTTCTATGTTCACTTATTGCAGGTGAAGGATTTGAATTGAACCAACAATCAACCCAACTTTTTATGGTCGAGAATGAACGCTAACCACACCAAATAATGAAGGCGAAAAGTGAAGGATTATAATATGGAGCTGTTGCTATTTTCTTATTTCTACACTTATCATTATTGCAACTAAACTAAAAGGACGGGGCGAAGAATAAGGAAAGGAAGAACTACAGTTGTGCTGTTAATAAGAATTATCAGATTTTTAACTTTAACTGTACCGTTGGACTTGGTAGTGCTGTGGTTGGTGGAATAAGAAGTGATTGTATTTGTATTGTGTTAGTTGGTGACCGCTATGTACATTTACATTACATATGCAGGCTGAAGTGCATTTTTGCAAAGATTCTTGTTTTGCAAAAAAAGCCAAGTCCATCCTGTCCTGTCAATAGAGCAAAGTGAATAGTACAGATAAACAAAAATAATAAATCAATAATAATCATCACCAACCCGGTGTAAGATTCTAAATTGCTGGTTCAATTTTGCAATCTTCTCCTTAAGAAGGTGACCAAGCCAAGGCGTCACAGCGTCTCTGATTGCAAGAAGCTTTATTAAGAAAACCAAGTAAAACTCAATCCCAATCAGAGATTCATTTATCAGGATTCCTTTGTTTTAACCAAGTGGAGTGTTCGAGGTCAGAAAGTGACATTAGTTGAGCAAATTGTCTCCATTGTTTAAAAATTGATTGTGCAATTAGTAATGCAACAATAATTGCCAACAAGCCAAGATTGTGCAGGGCTGGTTCCTTCCTTGGCTTGCGAGCAAAAAATCATTCACTCCCATCGGCCCACGCATTCTTGAAATTGAAATTATTGTCAACTTCATCAACATATTGATTGAATTGGATTTTTGAAGTCAAGCATCTTAATTCGTACTGATTGATAAAAAAATCGAGGAAGTTGAAGCAGAAGAAGGAAAACAAATTAACTGGGTTGTGTCAGTTCTAAGTCATTGATTAATAATTGAAAATTGGAGTGGTTTACATTTTGCCCTCGAGTTTTTGGGAGAATTGTGTCTTCAATCTTTGCCGTTTAGTGAAGCATGAGGGAGTGAATTAAAATTGTGATAAGTGCCGTTGGGGGAAGAACTCATTCCAATTACAAAATAAGTGACTTTCTGAAATTTAAGATTGTATTGAAAGTTGTGGGAGGATTACACTTTAATTGCTGAAGACTGCTGCTGCTCTCAAAAAATAAAGAGATGGGCAAAACTTTATGAACTTCCATAAAAAGGCAAAAGGTTGGTCAATGATGGAATGAATCTTTAATATTTATTTGGGTTGACAGGCGTGCTTGTATTACTTTTACTGCAGTTGAATGCAGTGTATTACTTCATTTTTATTTAATTTTTTTGAATGGGTATTCAAACTCTGTTTTGGGAATATAGGGTGAACTGTTGATACCATTTTGAGCATGCTTTATTAGATTATTTTTTATGTAACGCTTATTCACTTTTGTTTTCAATGTTATATTAGTTTCAATGTGCGTTAAAAAAAACAATACTGGTGATTATGTGAAATAGAGTTCAATTGATTTACAGTGCCATAAATTGTAACCGGATAGAATGAGATCGGTTCGTTGTCCCTTTAATTATCGTTTGTTTTAGTTTTCTGGGCCGTTTTCCAAATAACATAAAAATCGACACGTCAAATTTTTGCGATAATCATTGTTAACGATGAATTTTACTTTCAATCCTGGTTTGGGTTTAACCAGAACAATTTTTAATGGTCCCTGAAACCATTCTGGCTTCCGGTGTGTTGTATCAAATGCAGAATATAAAACTAAGTAAAGTGTGATTATTGTTTTTGTAGTGATGGATAGGTTTATCTTCATTTTATTGCCTTGAGCTCATTCTACTTTATTTTAGAAAACTCGTCGAAACAACGCGTATAAACTGTAAATGGACTCATTTCATGCTGCATTGCATACCATACCGGTAAATAATGGCGTGGACGTATTATTTTGAGGTCGTGCATTACAAAAATATAGTTTGAAAATTACGGCAGTTGTGCATATTTTTTAAATATACTTTTTTTTTAAATCGTCAACTGCGTCTTTAACCGAAGGATATCGAGAGGAATATAAATATATCATTTCTATAACTTGTCTGAATCACCTTACTTTTTGTTTCATTCTATTTTACGACATATTTGATGGGTTTAGTTTAGTTTGACTTACTTTAATTTACACTTTGCGCAAACATAGTTCAGTAGTAGTACAGCTACGTGCATTATATTGCATGGCATTGTATTTGCATAGTTGGCTTAGAGCATGCATCAGAACAGATTTAGAATTTAGATTTAGGTGAGTGAACAAATTCTGCAAATGTTTGAAATCTTGAATGTATGCCATTAATTTTAAACAATGGTTTGACAATTTGATCCACTTTTCATTTCATGCATACAATCAGAAAAGTTTCTTTGCAGCGAAATTAATCTGAATCCAAGTTGGATTATCCAACAGAGATACAATTTTTTTTGATTCAAATTGTATGAGAATGATAAATAATTCATTTCCTAAATCTTTCATACACTACACCAGCCAGTGCAAATTATTTATTGAATGACCACAATTTGTAGGGATGTCTAAAAAACAACTTCGCCACGGCATCAATCATCAACAGACTTTTTGCATGAACATTGGTATGTATGAAACGGAATAATTAATGCTTCTGGAGAAGAGATGTCTGGATGACTAAGGGATGAGATAATTTTATCCAACCGTCTTAGTTTGACTGCAATTTGTTTTGCTTATGTCATATTCATTCTTTGCCACACTTTTAGTGTTAGTTAGTTGCAGATGACGATTTTGTTCGTTACAGCGTCAAAATGTACTTTGCACCACCAATACCAATTATCAAATTGGATGGTTGAGGTAGATTGCTTTTGCTTTAGCACTGAGCTGTGTGCCGGGATAAGATTTTATCTTTGAAGCCTAATCTAATTTCCGGTTGTTTTTGTACATCTGCGTAGAAAGCAGCGGAGCTGGAACTGGGAGAAGGTGGGAGGAAGCAGATTATTCTGTCTTCTCTGAAAAGGATGTTCAAGGGTGACCTACTGGGGGACAGTTCGGCCGCACCATGCATCCCACTGCACAACAACAACAATTCCTCCAACCACCAAAATCACAACAACAACAATACCTTGATACTGGGAATGGATAAGAAACCCTTGTCCAAAGAAGAAATGGCTGTGCTTCAGAAAATAGAAGAGGCAAATAGGTGAGTCCTTCACGATTTCCATGATTCACAATTTAGTTAAGTATATAGCTGTGAAATTATTAATACTTTAAATACGTAGCCTTACAGCATACTATGGAGGTAGCCTGCACTTGAATATGTTAATAAGCAATACGTGCTTCTCCCATGACATTGACAAATGCATTAATGCATTGTGGAGTTATAATTTGTTACCAAACTCATCCACATTTTCATAGTGATGATAATACGAATGAAATTAAGTTTGTTTTAGTTAATTATTTCGCAATACTAAAGTCTTGAAACGCCTTGAATTCAGGTTTATGCAAGTTTTCAAACTATGCATTTGATTGTTTACGGAAGCGTCTGTAAATTACAGACTGTAATTTAAGACCAGGCAACTTCTATGTAACTATGATAATTTAAAATTGATATCGTTGAGTGGACTGATATTCATTAATAGTATGTCATGCGGATTAATTAACTAAAACAAACTTAATATTCTAAAATTGATATCGTTGAGTGGACTGATATTCATTAATAGTATGTCATGCGGATTAATTAAACTTTTAATTAGCCGAAATAAGGAATGGAAAGTGTGTGAAGTAGACTGCAAGGATGTTTCTTACAAACTAATTGATTTTTCACTTGAGACCTTGGGTTGGGTCTAGTTGAAACATTGATAGGGAAATTATCTCGTTTCCAGAAAAAATATCAGTTTACAAAAATTCTTTTTCTGGTCTACATTTCTCTATACGGTTTAGACAAGAAATATAGAAATTGCAAATGAAATTTTCTTTGTATCAATGTGGGATTTTGAATAGAACATACAATTTCGGAACCGATTTTTAATAACTTGAATGCTAGTGGCCTGGATGGAATGCAGAGCTTCAAGGATTATTGGAATCAATAATATCATAATGATGGACTTGTGTATGTATATTTTGTTCCTTGGTTTGAATGCCAAACTGTAAGGAACGTGCAGGATAAGGTATTAATATAGAAGGGCATCTTGGGAACCTTTATAATGACGAAAAACAAATAAGATATTGGTTTTCTTGTTCTTACAATGTCATCAGCATCATAATGATGGAACAATTATTTATATCTTAATGTTATATAATTTAACCTCAAATCGATTTTTATGCAATTTAGACTTCAGGCCATGAATGAATTCATGACTTCCCAATCAATGCATCCTCACGTGCATTTTACCATCCGTTTAGGTTGTGGAATCCATACAATTAAAATTATAAAAGTAAGCTGGAGCAAAAGAACTCTGGCAAAGTCAACAATGCCATAAAACCGATTAGAATAAAAATGGGTCTATCTAACGAAATCTGGTTTAGTTGTCAAATCGAATTTAAATTTGACATTGATGCTATTAAACTCCGACTGTAGTACTAACCTAACTAAGTAGCTAACCTTCTGCGCAATGTGTTTGGTTTAATCAATTTTCATCGTCATACTACTATATTATAGCATCCATGCAAATTCTTGGCATTACCAATTTAATTGCGCATTGCTAGACGCGTAGTTAGTTATGTTTCTTTTCTTCACTACTTATTTGATTGAAAGTTGCATAAGTAGAAATAGTTTAGGTTGAAACCTACGTCTCGACTTAAAATTTAAGAATAGGTGGTAAATCAGAAACCTTGGCTTTGCATTTAAATCATTCATACTGAAACAACAAAATGAAACAAGAAATAGGAAGCTGAGCCATTTGTTTATGTAATGTCACATGTCGTACAAGCAATTAAATTGTTGTTCAGTTTGGTCATTATATATTTCAACGCTAATTACTTTAATTAGGAAGTATTTATCGGTTTGCGTAACTAATACTAATTGACAAGCATTTAAATAGATGGTCACATTTGCAAACATCGGCGACTGCATAATTTTCCAATTGTCTCAACATTTTCAGAAAAAGTTCCGCAATTATATAGCAAAGGTGCATGATTTGAATCGATGCCGAATACTCTTGTATGACGTAGAATCTGATAATTCCAAAAATATTTCGAATGTTTTAATTTTACAACAAAAATACACTACATCTATTATTTTATTGTTTAATTAGAATAGTGTATAACCCATCGTACATTTTGTATCAAAATCCGCTATGTGAGTGAGACGCTGATCATGCGATACGACGCCATGCCATGCCATGTCGAAATCACAACATTAGGACAGTTCACAATCCCTTGTATAATAATTAACAATAGGTTAAGCTGAAATCAGAGCAGAGTTACCTTTGCAAAATAAGTATTGACATTAAAGAGAAATATTTGCATGCTCAAAAGTTTCAATTATTTTTAATATCGCTTATTATCCTGGTTAGCTAAACAGCTACTGGTTCTACATACATACATAATATTATGTTATGTTTGTTACCTTGCTTTTACTGGAGTTATGTTATAGAACTTCACGTAGGCGTTCCATATTACATGCGATTATTGGGTAGTTAGGGATAATTGTACAAAATGGGAATAATAGTTTTGACATGTACTATTCCATCATTATTCCATAAATATCGCTTATATTCCAATCCATACCCTCCACTCTTCACATATCATTGTCAACCCGTCAAATCACTGCATGATCATATCATCGGCATCACAGACTGAAAAAAATTTATTCTTCTTGATCCTATTTCATTTAGTTCGTCCTGGCTAAAGTTGTGGAAAGGTCGCTCTGTAAAATCTTTTGGCTGAAGCAAGCAAAAAAAGAAAGTGTTTCAAATTAAGTCAAGAAGATATAGGAAAGTGTTCGCATTGTCCAATAAATCTCGAGCACACACTCTCCGGACCACGCTCTAACGATTCGCAATACGCCATAACTTAAAATTGTGGATGTGGCTTTATTAAATCATGATTATCTTGAGGAGGTCTCAAAAATAATTGGGATTTATTGCTCATACCTAGAGAGCTCCTCAATTTTACCACCCCGCAAATAAAACCGAGCTAAATAATAGAGCTGTCATTTCTTGAGAGTGAATATATGTGAAAGCGGATCTGGATCAGGGTTTGACTTTACTTGAAGAGGTTGCTGAATTATGGTTATGTCGCAAACTAAATTTCAGTTCTCTGGGCGAGATATATTTTATTCATGGATGCAATATAACCATTGTGACACTAGGCTGAGCCGTGGAGAGTGTTAATAAGTTCTAAAGTTACATACCTGAAGAAAGGAAAGTAAACCAAGAAACTGGGTTAAGTTAGATTAGTACCTGATACCATGGTTGGTGTTACGGTGTGAGTGAAAGTAAATGGAAAGTGTGTTATCATCATTTTTATTACGTGTATATCTAAACCCGTGTTTATAGTAGAACTCCCCTCATCGGTTACATATAGTTTCCGTGCCCTTGTTCCGTTTCACCTGTAAGTTTCAAGTGGAGTAAAATATTGCGAAACTGTCTTTTGCACCTCCCCAAGAAAATAACGACCAGGAAGGGATAAGGAACCTCTTCCACTTTCTCTTGTCATTGTCAGCCCACCCGTCCAGAAACACTAACCCATTTCTGTACTAGCAGACAAAAAGTATTTATTAACATTTAAGAGCAAGCTACAGCTCCACGCTTCAACTCAACCAGTATGGAAGGCTTTATTGAAACAGTTATGAGAAAAATGAGCACATCGGATGACTCTGGTCTGTCCACTTCACCTGGAGAAAGTAATGCATCTAGATCTGGGTCATTTTCCTCTGAATCAAATATGCAGGGGAAGGACACTCCAGCTCCTATTTCGTCCCCCATTACTGTCAATTCTGTCCTGTCTGCAAATCCTTATAATGCCACAAGTAGTCCAAATCAACTAATAAAACAATCCTCTGGATTCCATCAGCATTCCATCTGCAACCGTCCCGTCATTCGAATCACCGTTGAACCCGTTTCCTCCGACGATTCGGACGGAGAGGATGATCAGGATTCTTCAATTTTTCTAGAGCTGAGTGAAAGTGGTACGGGCTACTCGGATAAAACTTTGATAGAATTGGACACACTTATTGACGACGTTGGCATTATGGTGGCATGTGAACCGATACATGATGGAGAAGTGGGGGATAATGATCACGATCACCAACTGCAAACACATCAGCGTCGGCATCATTCTGAAGAGTTTTTAAGTTGTGATTATTTGGATCATCTTTCTGGAAAGTTGGTCGTAGCTTCTCCAAGCCAAACGAATCTCTCGGATGGGTCTGATGAGAATAATAGTGGAGGTAGTGGTGATGTCAATAGAGAGACGAATAATAATAACCAAAAGGAAGGTGGGGTTGGAGAGGGTTGCGGTGAAGGTGGGCTGAAGGTGGAAGAAATTAAGCCCAGGAGGAGGAATACGATTGCGGATATTTTCAGATGGTTGGTAATTTTATTTAATGGGAGAATAAGGAGAAAAATTTATGGTATAAATTTTATCGTAGAATACAAAGCCAGAGAACTGAACGGGTTGCATTACATAGAATGTGGTGCAATGGCAGGCAATGATCTCAGAAATTCTGACAGAAACTCGATCATGATAATATTGAGAATTCATTTCATTCACTACATAAACATACATTACCGTAATTGACACATTGTATGACAACTAACTACCATTGGGCTATAGTACAGCTCGGGCTGATCATTTTGATAACAGCAGGAGGACATTACATTACCATTAGCATTAGCACAGCGCGTCAATAAACTGCCTGTCAGGGAATTAAGCTCGAGAGTTCTGGCTGTGGTCTTACAGATATGAGGTTGGATCGATATCTGTAGAAAAAGTGTGGGCAACTATGTTTTAACAGAACGAATTCGGTTTTCGGGTAGAGTTGAATTTAAAGACGTGCAAAAAATTCAAACAGTTTTAAACAAATTCATCCTTTCCTTGTTCCATAAATTGTAAAGTTGTTG
>JAAXNX010002075.1:0-14794 GCA_036491905.1 Folsomia manolachei
AGAGGTTCTGGAGCTGGGATGGGGTGGAGAGGTGGCAAAGGGGAGTGGGAGGGAGATAGAGTTGTGGGGGTGAGCTCAGTTGGGGTTGGTGAAGAAGGTTGGCTTGATTGGGAGGTGGTGGCTGGTTCAGGGAACGTTTTATGAACCATACTCCGTCTGGGGGGAAGAGTTAGGGAGGGGACGGCACCAAGTATAGCTTAGAGAGGCCTTGAATAGGAGGAGAAAGTAAGTGTCAATGATAAGTCAAAGATAAGACAGTCTTCATTGTTGTCTATGCTCTCATTATTATCCGTTATCTTATGAGCAATGGAGTATCAGGAGGACATTTTATCAGGCACCGGTGTCTTTTATACTTACTACTTACCAAACGGTAACCAATCTCATCCAGGATTGCTAATTCTCCAGCTACCACACACTAATCAAGTCCTAAAAACTGGAGTAATGTCTCCAAATCACTTTTCCTTTGTCTCACAGAACAATAAGTCTCAACTGGAAGTATTTGTGCAAAAATCAGAACAACCAAGAACTGGATTCCTTCCTGGGACAGGGTTGAATTGTGATTAATAAATATTGACTGGAAGCCACGGACTAAAAAGTCCAATGCCTGCTAAACCCATGGAGCTAGTAAAGCTGGGAGAATGGAGTCAACTGTTATCTGATCCCTACGGTCAGGTCATGACAACTGGGTAACCTATTGTAAAATAGTACTGCTCCCATTAATGGCTGTTCTAACTAAGATAGGCTCAAATTAAGCTGATATTTATTCACGACTTAAAAAGAGAAACTCATGAACAAGGAAAGGACAAGGATGGAGACGAAGCTAGCTACTAGAGACTGTGGTTTGTGGATAAGGTTCAAATTTCTGCATAAAATTGTGTCATTTACTTTCCTAATTGGTATTGATTGGAATCAATCATTTCTGCATTTGTGCCGAAATGTCTGCATGATTCCAACGCCAACTTATTGCTTTTGCGGATGCGGTTATGCGTGTTGATTTAAATGTGACAAAATTGTTGACAAGAAATTCCAGATTTTGAATTGGAATGGAATCTTATGATATTCTAATTTGTGAAAACTAAGGAATGGGATTGATAGGGTTCTTCATGTAAATAGTTGCATATCATTTCGGAGAGGAAAGGCTACTTAATTGGAATTCAGAATTCAGTCAATGAATGAATGGAGAGGAATTAGAAGTGCATGGTCATAAAGATTGGGATAAATTATGGAGGAAAGTCTGGGTCAATTGGTTGGTTGGTTGGTTGGTCAAGTAATTTAATAATTTCCAGCTGATTCTAATTCCTAATCCTTGACTTGGTTGTCTTGAGTTGTGGGAGAAGGTCAGCTAAGTTATGGATGAAGACAAAACTGGAAAAGTGCCCTTGATAAGGAAGAATAGTGAGAATTAGAGTAATACTATTCAGTATTCTACCAAGTACTCACTCAACTACCTTCCAATTGTGTGGGAATTGAGTGAGTTTCATGTATGTCTCACTTTACTACAAGTAATCTGTCACCTAAAGTAAAATATTCTCAACTTCCCCACTAACTTGGATTGGACTTGGATGGAGAATGGGGAAAATGAGATTTCTCTAGTTCTAGATTTGTCATTTAACCAAGAAAACAAGGAAGGAGGGTCACACCCACTCCAGGGGGTCGTAAGTAAAGCCCTTTAAGGGACAGCCTCATCCTTACCAGTTCTCGGAAATCCTCACTTTTCAACAAGTTCAACACAGGCTCATTTTCCCCATCTTTATCCGCAAACCTCACTCCACCCAGTATTGCATCCTAATTTATCATGTCATCTTATCCTCTGATAAGATTGCTTACTACACATCTTCTTAGAAACCAAGTAAAAATCCTGCTACTTTCACCCAGTATTGGTTCCATATCTCAGATTATCTTGCTAATAACCAAAGTAATTAAAGATGCATGATTTTGTTACTCAATAATCTACACCCTTCCCTCAAAGCAGTGGTGTTTGCAAGCTCTTCCTTCCTTTGTTTATTTACTTCTGCCCATGAACTTGTTGATCCTTTCTACTCTATTTTTAGTTCTACCATTCCTACAATTGTGCTGAATAAGTTTCAAGACTTTAGAACCAGTGCATAGTAAATGTCAGCCAAGAGTTGAGTGGAAGTCGTCTCAAATTCATAAAAAAGTCTCAATTTCCCAGCATTTTAAAGACTTGACTTCCAAATTGTCCCCGATCGCATAACTATTGAATAAATGAACTAATTTATCCCATTTACTCGGATTTGGAGTGAATTTTACGTCCCAAGACTCCAATTACATTCAACAAAACAATAAAATGTGGACAACTCTCCTAAGAAATTTGATCTTTCTGATTTTATTGCTTATTTATTTCCATCTCTTGGAAGTAATGTAATCTACGCCAGAGTGGAAGGAAACCAATCCACAGTCACGATACAACTATAAATTTGTTACCACCTTTTTTACGAGGGTTCACTATTTTTCCAAGTAGCTTAGAATTAATGGGGCTTGGGATGCATGAACAACTGTCCCACTTGCACGATAAGGGTGACAACTTCCAGATAACCTTTGACCTTTGGAAGTGTTGATGAAGAGTGAACAAACAAATGGAGTAATCAAGAGATTGTCATGGTCCAACTGCTTCATAATATTAATTAATGTCCACAACCACAATCCTTTAGAATCATCACCCATTTCCTAGCAAACTGGATAAGTTTGCCGTATGTAAATGTAAATCCCAGTAAAATAAATATTGCTCCGAAATCATTCCCGATATTTTATCCGACTTTCCGAAATATGAGTCTTTGTGACGAAGAAATGTGATATTATTTGTAATTTGAGACGACAGCCTGACTGACTGTACTCACTAAACTAATCACTTATTAAAATGCCAAGTAATGTGAGAATGAAATAGGAACTGGGAAAGTTTCCTGTTTCAAGACAGACTCTTTTTGCCAGGGAAGGGGAGGGAAGGATATCTTGGAGGGCTTATCTCCATAAACAAGCAAGGGAGATACCACGTGAAGGCTTTTTGCAGGAATAAATGACATCCAATAAATGATTCCAACTAAATTCCTTTGTTTACTTGGCTCTAATTGCTGGGGAGCTGGATTAAATTACGAGAGTTTGGCTCTACTACAGATGCCCACTGGATTAAGGGAGGTGGATTGATTTCCTGGGATTATTCATGCATGGCTTGGAAGCATTTGGGTGGAGAAAAGTGTGGTCTTTTGCAATTAGTGCGCAAATATTGAGTCAATTTCCGATTATGATAATATGAATTTACTAGGGAAGAGAGAGAGAAAGCGTGTTCAATTGTAAAGATAAGACTAATTTAGCAAGATAACCATTGTAACTGGATGGACGCTAGTTGGACTTTGCTCCATTCTTACAATTAAATAGTTCCATGTAATTGTTGTGATTTTGAATGAAGTAAAGGCACCTTGTGTTTGTGGCCTGGTTTAAATGCGAAATAATTCGCAGAAATAAAATTGACCTACTTAGCCAGCCAAAGCGGTAAGGTAATGTGGAACAAGGTAAAAAGTTTGTATGAATTTTGTCAGGAAAAGACGCCAGAGTTCTCCGTAAGTACTCTTTGTAATTTATTGTTTCGTGCTATACATGGCTGTCCAATACCCGAACCCGGTTACTTCCATGTTATGCCACGTTTCACAGCCACGCCACGCCATGCCACCGACGCCATAATATGAGAGTGCCTACCATATCAAGCACAATCCCATTCTTACATTTATGCAGGGAATCTAAAATTTAGGTGTTACAGGAAATCTATGGTTTTTGTAACGATACTTGCATATACGGACCACACCCCCTTGTCCGCGGAATTAATTTTTACTCAACCTTCTCCTACTAGGCGAGTTCCTTAGAGAGAGATTGTTAAAGAATGGAGTTATTTGTAAAATCACTCACCATCACGAATTCCAGATAAATGAACGTTTTCTTCAAGTATGCAAACTCTCACCCAGAGAACCTAGCACTTCTGGGCACACCCACTTGTGGATCCATGTGGAATGAAATGAGCTATGCAGCCTACTCACAATAAAACAAATGCCACCGCCACCGCGATTCCCTTGAACTTTAATTCAATTCCCTGAATCCATTGTTAAAAGCTACAAATTAAAATTTAAATAGTTCCATTGTAACCATTTCATTGTTAAATTTATGCATTCACTACTTGTGGCTAATTCAACTAATTCTTTGTCTCCTCGAGGAGTTGGTTCTTTATACAAATTACGTCAGTGACAATAATTTGCATAGCGTGGTCTGCATTAAGTTTGAAAAAAATGAGTAAAATAAATGAGCAACTTCCGAAGAAAGGATGCTGGAGAAAGTAGAAAATAGGGTTATTACCCTACAATTCCAGGAATTCGGGTAGCAGTGAAGAACCGGGTGAGACTGGAGCCAAGTTGTAGTTACAGGAACCACACCCACAGGAAAGGCTTGCAATGAGTTCCGAGACGGGCAGGAGTCGATTAGAGTCACAGATTCGGACAAAGGCTAAAGTGGGACAGGGCTAAACTAGGCCAGGACCATGTTCTTATAGATCCAAGCTAAGGTATAGCTACACGCTTACAAGGAAAAGAGTTAGTTAATCAATTAGAGTAATATTCAAACAAAAATGGAGGACGGCAGCGTGGTTGGTGTTAGTTTTCTGGTGCCAATAATGGAGTCAACCAATACCCAAACAATGGCAGAGTATAAAAATTAATGTGGCTGTAATGCTTGTAATAGGACCCCACGGGAGAGTGCAGAAATAAAATGCGTCTATTTTGGCATGAAATGAATGCGAGTTAAAAATATGGCTAGACATTCCTGGCTTGTGCTTGCTTTCTTGGAAATAGCCATGCTCCAGTTGGAATATGAGCTGAAATATCAATCAATTATTGAGAAATGGATGATAAGAAGGAACCCAATCCTTCACAAAGGAACTTGGAAATAGAGACAAAAATAAAATCGGCAATATTACCACATCTGAATCAGACTGAACAATGGGGTCATTTTTAAGAATCTCGTAAAATTCGGAATTGAAAACTCTAACGACCATTACTCAGATTGAGACGGATGATAATTTCATAAATTCATGGTTTTTATTCCTTCTAAAATTAATTATCAGTCTATTATTTCCAAGAGAGAGAGAGTAAGAGTAAGAGAGCAAGTGTTCAGTCTAAAAATGTAAAGATTATATGTTAACAAACCCAACTTGGGTGGTGGGAGGGTATTATATTATTATTAAGTAAAAATAGATGAGATTAAATCATGCTTAACCTAATGTGTGGTCAGATGAGGGAATGGATGGTAATTCCAGATTATTGAAGTAAATACCACTGGATACTTTTAAAATATAAGAATTTCTATAAAATAAATGGATTTAAATCACTTAAAATGATTGAATAAATATTACATTACAAATTAAGCTAGGATGACACCTCTGCCACAGGGTAACAATAAAATGTAGTGGGAGACCTAAAATGACGAATATTTCGCTTGGAATAACACAGTGGTTGAGAAAACTGATTGACTTGTACAATGAGATGAATAGATTCTGGTAACATATCACCTTCTTCCTTATAAAATACATCTGAATAAATAAAACTCTGCTAGATTTGACAAAGTAAGACAACTCTCCTAGCTAAGGCACAACTCTGACAAGATAATTGACTGTCAATGTATCATAAGATCACTCTATTTCATCACATGTTTCATTTGAGAGTAGGAACTATTTAAAAAACTCCCACCCACTTAGCCACCTAGTACAAAAGAGTCCTTAGACAGGACCTACGCTAATAGCAGGAAAATATGAATGGATATAAAAACCAGTAAAAATTTAGACTTTCTATATTTTAAGAGACATGTTTCCTTTCTCAAACATGTTGAACCAACTTCTCACCCGGATTCCAGATAGAGACCTCCGAATTTCCAGCACCACAAAGGATGTTATACTCTTGTCCTGGTCCGCCAGGGTTGAAAAATTCCAAAGAAACAATGCCCTGCTCATGGAACGGAATGTAGTGAAGTGGAGTCATCCCAGGGATCCCCATGATCCTAATACCGCCATCCCAACCTCCGGTCGCGATAACTTTAGCGCTGGAATGAAGGACCATGGCACTCACGCCCTTGTTTGGGAAACGTTTTCGGTACTCGAACCCCAGAGATTTGTTCGCAGGATTGATCCAGAGTTTGTAGACGTATTTTGTATTGGTTCCTATGAGAATACCGCCTAGGAGAGGGAGGATATCGCAGCATAACGGAGTTATGGGTTCGTCTTCATCGTCAGAATCTGAGTCTTCGTCATCTCCTCCAGCCGCGTCGGATAGAGTTCCTCGCTGATTTTGAGTCTCGGAAGAAAATCTTCGCCCCCGAAAGGAGTTGAGGTTGAAGGGAAATTTCCACGGGATTATGATAACCTGCTCGGTTGCAGTCACGTCGTGGAGCACCCGGATAACGGTGCAGACTTGGACGGATCCTGTGAGGAGTGAAAGTTAGTTAAATTGCTAATTAAGGAAGAAAGTCTTGACTTAATTAGCTTACCCGTCTCCGTTCCATAGACGACCAACTCATCTCCGCCTCCTCCGTTGCTGGAGATCTTGGTAAACATGATCATGCCATCAGCAATCTCTTCTTTGCCGATGCGTGGCATACTTTCCTCAATGAAAAGGCTGCGTTTCAGTCCCGGCACGGAGACGACACCGAATCTGTCCTGGCCTGAGGGAAAGACAAGGAGGTCGTTGTTCAACTGGAGGGTGCAGAAACCCGGATGAGGGGAATCCTGCAGAGCTACGATCAACTGTTCCAGAACGATTGGAGCGGGTGGGAGTGGCGAGTCCTTGGGTGGGAGAGAGAATCGAAAGATTAGGATCCCTTCAGTGCGACTTTGCATGATTAAGAGGGAATCCGAGGTGACTTGTGGGCCGAGGATGAGTTCCGCTGTCACTGCTGATTCCACGCCGGAAAAGAGTTCCATTCTTTTGGATTTCCCCTGGAGTTAAAAAAGGAACAATTGTTAGTTAATCTATTCCAACAATGGGATTAAACAGGATTAACGATAAAATGCTTACGTTAGGAGACCACATGGTGACAGTGCCGGTACGGGAGAGGGTGCAAATCCCCAGGATTCCAGGCTCTCCTTGGGGAAAAGGGATAATCCAGGTGCGAGTTACGGGACCCTCACATGGGATCAGGGCGAGGGGTCCTTTCCTCTCGTCACCTCCAGCCCCTAGCTTGGCCAGTCGAAGCTCTTTACTTAATCTACAAATAAAAATAGGATGGAAAGAATCAAATCATTTGATTCAAAGAGAGTCTCGTTCTAGAGAAATAAGAATCTTGGAATAGCAAATCACTTACCTGGAACTCATCCTATTGTTGAGAGACTAGTGACGGCTGATTAACTGGAGAATACGTGACTGGTTTGAGAGGGGTGTGTGCTATAAATGGGAGTAGAATACAAATTAGACAAGTTGCACTAGAAAACCCAGAGTCCTAGATCAATGGCTGACGGATTAGAGTTAGGTAGAGACTGGATTTCTTACCTCAGTGTAGTGGAGGACACTGGCTTATCTGGTTGTTTTCTATTTAATTGGAGGAAGTGTGTGTGGGGCAAGGAACTGGTTGGATTGAGATGTAAGTGGAGATAAGGAAGGAGTGAGAGCTGGGTTAGGACGGAGCAGTGTTCCAGGAATTGGAGTGCAGGCAGTCTACCCGGCCACTTTTTACAAATTACTCGTTCTACTCCACCCCAGACTGGCTAAGAAGGGAGAGCAATGGAAGGATTTCTTGGAATGAAATGAATGGAAATGAATAATTTGGATTTATGACCAAATCACAAGAAAATGACAACTTGAAGGATTGGCTAGTATTTTGAGTTTCTGACCAAAATGACTAGATTCTAAATCAAGGCTTTTCTCGGAATTTCCGAGTCGGAAATGAAAACTTATCATTTTAGAATACAGTAGGACACGAAAGTGAGCTTATTTCTGAAAAGGTAGAGTAAAGGGGGAGAGAGATAAATTGGACAAAATTATTGACACAAATTTGATAAGTAAGTTTGTCAGAAAGTTTTGAAAACGTTTCTAGAATAAAGCTTGTTGATTATTCCATTGTTACAATAATTTTAGAATGATATGCTATTCATGATTTTAGTGTTTTTTTCAACTAGTATGCATCCATTTTATAGAGACAATAATTTGAATATATAAACTTGAACTGGTTCTAAGGTTAGGATTAATTTAATTATTTTTAGAGATTGACTTTGATGACGGAGTTGACACTGGGGTTGGCGTTGGCGTTGACTTTAAACTGGTTGACTTTGACTTGTCCACCAAATGGTAGTAATTGAGCGTGGCGTCGTCCAACTGACTGGGACTGGAGCTCATGAGATCTTTACCATCGGAGCTTTTTGGAAACGCGATAACATCTCGGATGGAGGGAGCATCACTCCAAAGGGCGACGAGACGATCGATACCTGGCAAAAGAATTGGATTAGTTAAGAATTTAGGTCGAATAATCACCAATAATTATTATCCTTTTGTACCCACCAATAGCAAAGCCAGCATGTGGAGGAGCCCCTGAGTCCAGGGCTGTCAATAAATACTCGATATCAGTCGTGGGTAGATTTAAAACTTTAAAAACGTCTCGTTGTAGCTTAGCACTGTGAATACGAACGGATCCTCCGCCTATTTCGTGGCCTTGAAATACCAAATCGTAGCTTAGACCGACAGCCTGAAAGAAAAAATACAAATTATTAATAATTATTAAGTAAATTATTCCATAACTCGATTATAATTCTACTCACATTCTCTGGATCCTTATAAACATCTTCCTCATTAACTGGCATGGTAAAGGGATGATGCGCCGCGGATAGGGCTCCAGTTTCCGGGTCCTTCTCAAAAAGTGGAAAGTCGATAACCCAGCAGAATCCGGAAGTATTTGGTTTATCCGTGCCAAAGTTTTTGAGTGCTTCGGCATGCGTCATGACATCAAAGTCTCGGGTCTCGCCTAATCTGAGGGCATATTTCAAAAGGTCTTCGACAAGATCCATGACCCCTTCTCGTGTGGAGAAGGACAGTTCCAAGTCCAGCTGACTGAATTCTGGTTGACGATCTGGTTTTGAGCCTTCGTCCCTGTAGCATCGTGCAACTTGATAATATTTATCCAGACCTCCAACCATTAACAGTTGTTTCAGGAGTTGGGGTGATTGGGCCAAGGCGAAAAATAGGCCGGGGTGTCGTGTAGCCACGGGAAATTCTCTGGCACCCTGGGAAATAAATTAGGGATTAGAATTATTTCATGATAAAATACAGGGACTTGATTTCCTTGTTACAGATCCTTACCCCAGGAGTCCTTCTGATCAGGGAGGGCGTCTCGACGTCAATAAAATAGTTACGAGTCATAAATTCACGCATTCGTTGAATTAATCCGGCCCGGAATCGAAGTCGGCGTTGAAGGCTTTCCGTTCTTAGGTCAAGGTATCGATAGTTTAGTCGGAGTTCTTCTTCTGCCTAGGGAAACAAAAGAGGGTAGTGTAAAATGAGTAAATTTAGAAATAGTTAACATTTACAAGCAACCACACCTTTTCATAGTCATTAAACCCCATTCTGAGAGCAGGAGGTTCATTTAAGACTTCGAAATCATCCACGACAACTTCAATTTGGCCTGTGGGCTGATCCTAAAACAGTAAAAACACAGATTGAATCATTTAAATTTAATAATTAATTTAATATAATTAAATTTATCCATTTAAATTAGTAAAAGTCTGTCAAAATATGGATATAGTAATGAATTACTGGCTTCTGTTGTTTCTCCGGCCTCAAATGGACCACACCTCCGACACGAATGACTGATTCTAATGGCGTAGCATCCGCTGCGGTGACCAAGTCTATTTTCTGTAATTAATCAGAGTTAGTTATTACTTGGAACTCTACTATTTGAATAGTTTACCTTAATTACTCACCTCGCCCGGAATAATGAGTTGTGTGACTCCATAAACGTCTCGAATAACGAGAAATTTCCCTTTTAATCTTTTAAATGTTAGCCAACCAAACAATTCGACACGATGTCCGACATGTTGAGCCCTTAATTCGCCACAAGTATGACTTCGTAGTGTGTATTTTGACCGATTTTCTTTAATTGGGCGACAGGATATTTGATATCTTTGCGTTTCTTTGGACTCCACGAAGTTTAGATTGTAGCATTTCTCTGGTTCAGGGTCACTCTCGCCGCCCAAGGGTCCAGGAGGCTTGGCTTCCTTGTTGGCGACAGATTGGAGGGACAGAACTCGGCAAAGCTGGAAAAATAGGATTTGTCTTATTAACCAAATCTGGAATTAAATCTTGTAATTGTGAGGATAACTCACTTTGAGTGGGATTCCATTTCCTCCTCTGGTGGTGGGTGTGGTTGATGGAAATCCTGGGTCCAGCCACACCCTGGCCGCTCTGAGCCCTCGCAATAAATTGGATAGGGTCGTCATTACCTTATCTGTAATAGGATTTTTAAAAAACAAGTTTAAAATCCGTATTTCCTTCAATTTCCTAACTATAAGTAAAATATACCACCACCTAATTTGGGCTACTTTAAATTGAATTAAGAGTTTTATACGGAATTTGGTCAATTACTAATTACTAAAGATAATTCTAAAAAGACAACCATTTTTTGAAACTTACCTTGCAGACTTGCAGACAGTGCCTTGCAAACTCAGCTGAGCCCTTGGGTGAGGGAACGGGTAAGGCTTTTTTAATTGACTGAAGCCCCTAATTATTTATTAAAAATAGGAATAATTTTAATTTTTTTACTCGCCGGCTAAAGAATTTCGGGCTCATACATTGTAGCATGGGAGCTCCGTCTCCAGTCTCCCCGGCACCGTTTGAATTTCTGGGCCCGGGAAATCTCGGCCATTCGTCCCGTTCCATGTGCCTTTTCTTCCCAACTCCAACTTGCTCTCGGAAATATTAGAGAATTAACAAATTAAATAAATTATTTGTGCCTGGCTTATCATCTGGCTTATCGGCTCAGAATGGATAACAACAAAACTCCTTTCCAAAGCTATTCTGATTCTGCGGCAGCAGGAGCCGCCGGAAAGACGGGCAGAAGTAAGTCGCTCTTTAATTGCCCAATTATTTGTTGTCTAGTGTTCTTTACTTGTTCTTATTGTCCTTTAATTGTCCTCCCCAGACTCTACCCAGGAGGACAATCAGCCATCTAAGTCTGTTGGTGATGTTGCCAATGAGAAAGGTCACGGTCCACTCTTCACGGCAGTGGCCTCCGCTTCAGGAGGAGAAGGCGGTCGTGGTGGGGCCAGCGGAAGCACACGTCGTCCCCAGCCACCTCCTCCACCACCCGCAGCAGACAATGATCTGGATGACGACTCCTGGCCTAAGAGCTGCTCTGACTTTTCTGATGACGATGAAGAAATACTTCAACTTCATCAAATTATCAAGCATCAAAATGATCAAATACTGAAACTCCTGGAAATACAACAAGGGCCACGAAATGTTCAACAACAAGTTGTCCATCAAGAACAGCCACAAGTTGTCCAACAACAGCAAGAAGTCTTCCAACAAGAACAGCAACAAGTTGTCCATGAAGAGCAGCAACAAGAAGTCTTCCAAGAACAGCAACAAGTTGTCCAACAAGAACGGCAAATCGTCCCACGTCCACCGGAAAATTTCACCTTTGAAAAGCCATGGATTGGTAAGTATTCCTTTGACAAACTCCATTTCTAATTATCCTCCCTCCACTCAATAATTGACTGTGAACTGTTATTTATTTCCAGCATCTGCCAAATGTTTGATGTGTGACGACATGTTTGACCTGGCGGATATAATGATGCACATGATAGGAGATCACAGCTTTTGCGTGTCCCGACTCATCACCACATTTGGAATGGATCAGTTAGATTTCATTAAGATGGTGAATTGGCTGCGAGACGTGGATAAACAAAACCCACTTTCCGGATTACACACCGACCCAAATCTTGCTGAGGTTAAGGACTTCCTCCTCATCCCTAAGCCGGATGCCAAGGAAGCTTGGAATGCGAGGTGGGCAACTTTAGATCCGATTTGGTCAGATGATAAGTGGCTCGTGCCCACAGTTTTGGATGATATGCTACTGACTTACAGTAAGTTACAGGAGACAGACTAGTTCATTTGGAATTGGTTTTGAAATTAATTAACTTTTTTTAAGGTGTCGAGGATGGCGATCCCTATTATTGGACTATAAAACATCTTCGTCAAGAAGTGGCCTCTGCTGCGAAAGAAGCAGAAGCTTGTCGAGCTATAGCTGCCGCTGCAAGGTCCTCTGTTAAGGACGCCACCGCCATTGATAATGCTTTGGGTGATTATATCGAGACTTTAAACTTGAATCAGCCCGGTCCATCTAGTTCCGTGTTGTTTCTTAAGTACCCTCCAGGAATGACGAAGGAAAAGGAGGCAGAAATTCATGCTGAAGTTAGTGATGCGAATTTGACTAAAGAAGAATTGAAGAGAACTCTGGAACGGGTTCGATCTTTGGGTATGGTCAACGCGTCTGATGAGGAACGTCTCCTTTGTGCCGAGGAGGTAGAGAAACGGTTGCTATTTCTTTACAAACGAAATCAGCAGATGACGGAAGTCATGAATCGGATTACAGAGACGGTAGCGAGTCGCCAAGGTCAGAGCCCGGTGCCGGAACTGAGCAGTGATAAGGATAATGATAAGGACAAGGAGGCGCCGAAGGAGGAGGAGTATTTTGAGTCGTATGATGCTTTGGATATTCATGCGGAAATGTTGAAGGTAATCCAGTCACTGATTGAATGCCAGCTTTTTAATTTAAAGAAGGAGTGTCTAGTCTTATTCTTTTTTGTTATTTAGGACTATCCTCGAACCCTTGCTTACCAGAGGGCAATCATGAACAATACTGCGGATTTTAAGGGGAAAACGGTGCTGGATTTGGGTTGTGGAACTGGAATCCTGTCAATGTTCTGTGCGGATGCAGGAGCAGAGAAGGTTTTTGCGGTGGATGTTTCCAAGATGATTTACGATGCAATGGCTATTTGCTAGTAAGTTCTACACATAAGTAATTAAGTAACTTTTTTCGGAATTAATTCCTTACTTTCTACCATTTCCAGTGAAAATAATCGCCACGATAAAGTCACGTTTTTGGCCAGAAAGTTGGAAACCATTCGTCCCGATGAGCTGGAGAAGGTTGATATACTCATTAGTGAGTTCATGGGATACTTTCTACTCTTTGAGGGGATGACGAACAGCTTTATCTACGCAAGAGATCATTTCCTGAAGCCTGGTGGCCAACTGTATCCCAATCTCGCGGACATGTTTCTAGTGGCAGTGAGCGATGAAGGTGTGTTAAATTGGCTAAATTGATGCTCCATTTACGTCTTAAACATTTAGTAAAATATTCTTCTCTGTTTTCTAGAGAACTACAAGGAAACCGTTGAAATTTGGGACAACATCCACGGCTATAAGATGGCACCCTTGAAGGAGAAAGTTTTGAAGGAAGCCTATGTCACGAATGTCAAGTACACTTCCGTCGTCTCTGGAGAAACTGTGATTAAATGCTTGGATCTTCACAGCTGCCAAGTATCGGATCTCATTATTGATGACGTTTTTTATCTCCACATCAATCGAACCTGCCACCTCACCGGAATTTGTGGATACTTCTCTGTTGGATTCCATGAGGGCGGAAATCATTCCGAGATCCTCTCCACTGGACCGCATGCTCCTTCCACGCATTGGAAACAGGTGTTGTTCTACCTTCCAAAGAAACTGCCGGTGGTTGCTGGTAAGGGTTTATAATCCAAATTAAATACCTTGCTAAACAAGACTCGTAAAATTACTGACATTTAATTCTACAGGGCAAAAATTGGGGATCAAATTCTCCTGCAAACCTCACCCAGAATTTGAACGATGGCTCAAGATTGACTTCAAAGTGGCGTCGTATGAATGCTCGTTTGAGCTGAAGTAAAGAAATTGGATCTATTCACACCGTCAAACAATTTAATAACAATTACTAACCAAAACCTGTTTCATACACTTTTTCATACCGTGTAAACTAAAATTATTGTGGGGAGAGCTAAAATTATTTTATATACAAAATACTACAAATATTGTGAGTAAAATTTAAAAGTTGGGTAAGTAAGGAATGTTGGTATGTGGGTAATTATTTAGTTTGAGAGAAAAGGTTTAAGAATATTGGTGTCAAACCATTCCCTCGTGAATTGTAAGTGGTCTCCGGGACTGGATAGGAGGTGAAGTTGTCCCCGTTCCTGCATTGCTTTGAGGCCGAGGCGATCCTAAGAAATTTAGGTAGCTTATCAAATTGTGCTTATCTTTAAAGTAGGGTTATTTTTTTACCTCAGTGAAGAGCGTGGTATTCTCCATCGCCACCATTTCCTTATCGGATCCCGTCCTGAAGTAGCCAAACCATTCGGTTTCTTTTGGTTGGACGATGGTTTCATCCTCAAATTGGACTAGGACGAGATTCTCCAGTTTTTGTAGGTTAGTCCGATAACTCTCGTTTATCTCTCGTTCATTATTGATATCCGCTAGGAACACGCTTTTAGCCACGTACTCCTCATTCTTGAAAGGATCGTGCCAGTATTCGGCCTGAACTAGGAATTTTTGGACCCATCTTCATCAATAGAATGTTAGTTAGGAGATGGATTAGTGTATAATTGTCAGATAAGATCTTACCCGGCATAGGCGACATGAGTTACTAGCTTATCAATGATTTCACACCATTCCTTTTTTGGTGCGGAACATTTTGGGAGACCAAAAACGCCTTGATGCTGACCTCCGAG
>JAAXNX010002076.1:0-14793 GCA_036491905.1 Folsomia manolachei
AAGGGATGAAACGAAATCATTAAGGCATTATTAGTCATATATGGGTCAAGTTTTGAAAAATATTTAGCGTCTACATACTTCCAGAATGTTTTCCTTAAAACAATCATCAAGTCATCCAGAAGGGCAGGTGACATTTGAATCGAAGGGAGCAACGACTTCATAATTGCTGATGCGGATTCAACCGACATAGAAGGCAAATGCTGCAAAAGTTCAGTGACGCGCCCATGAAAATCCCGCTGGCCAACGGCTCTAGAGCATTGGCTTAAGCAAGACGCCAGACAATCTACACCATTATACAGATTTTCACATTACAATTAATTAACTCGGTAAGGATAATATGATCCGAAAAGCAGTTACAAAGATTTACCAATATGAGCGGTAGATTCCGGTCTCAACAACTCCTTCAACAACAAGCCTAGCTGCTCCTTGTTCATCATTACAACCGTAGTTACAAGGAATGTCCCAAGCTCTTGACATCGTTTGAAAGTTCTTGGATATTTCACTTGCAAAGTACTACTATTGAGCAAACTGATTCCCAAGTCTTTCAATCCATCACACATATAGTCCATGGCACTTGCTCTATTTAAAAAAAACAAATTAAGAACGTACACAGAGACGGATAGAACAAAACAAATTGAAGCTAATTGCATTTGTTTGACATACCCTTCTTTCAGCACATATTTGAAGCAGCTGGTTATGTCATCTCTAATTTCGCCAATCGTGTCTTTGTACCAACAGCTTTCCCCACATAGGTTTAGTTCATGAAAGTTTTTTAGAATGGCCATTTTGAGCGGATCAATAATCTGTAAACAATGGATTTTTTTACATAATTTTACAAACCGAAACAAGGATACGAAATTTTACTCCTACTACTCCTTCATAGCATTTACCGATTGTTTCAAATAATCCACACTGGTAAACGCCAGTATGAGGGAGAGTATGAATGGGGTCATCACAAGAACGTGATCAAATACTGATGCTTTCACCCTCTTTAGTATCTCTCGAATGAGAGGGTCGCTGTGCCTTGCTGCGTCAACAAAATTGCAAGCTACAATTCCAAGTGACACATGTTGTACAGTCGGCGTCTTTCCTGGAGCTGGACGTTTTCGAGATTCCGGTCTTGGTAGATTACGTACTTCTTGTCCCTGTTTTTCCTGAATTTCAATGAAGTATGTGTCAAACATTTTTAAAACCTTCGTCGGGAGTAGGTTTCCTGCAATCCCCACAATTTGACCGACACAAGAATGAACCAGGCTTGGTTGCATTTTTCGAAGAGTTAATCCAAATTTCTTTAAGATAGCATCCATTTCCGTTGCTTCAATACCCGGAATTTCTCTATTAAAATACGACGAAAGCTTATTATTAAATACGAGTAGCAGATTCCATCATTGCAAACTAAATATAAAATATAGTCTTACTCTAAAATTGTCAAGTATGATTTGAATACTGGTCTTGTCCAATCCATACGACACATTTGTTGAATAATGTGTCCTCGGAATACTTGTCCGTCCACTGTGTCTGACTCAAGGGGAATATCGCCCCTCTCCCCCAAAACGACCATGAATCGCACAAACATTTCAATCCAACTAAATAAAATAAGACAAAATTCGAAAAACATTCCTCAAATTTACACCATAATTATTGACGTGATATGAACCAACACTCACCGACAATTTAAACTATTTTCGGCATCTTTCATGTCATCCATGGCATGATCAATCAAAAATTTGGCCAATACCGAAGAAGGAAAATCTCGAACGGCACTCATGCCACATGCCATTACATCATCAATTGTTTGAGAAGGGAGACTCCACTCTCCCTTGGCAAGGCTGGACAGGGTCCGAAAAAGCTGAAATTCATGTACCCGGGCATTTGTTAACCAATTGTAGTTGAAAAATTGTCGATATCAAACCCAACCCTGATTATCTCACCATTATCACACTCTTCATTGCATCCGACCTTCCACTCAACTTCAAGGAAATCCTATGGGAATGGACAAAAAGCTTCCGTAAATATTCCACACATTTTCCTCCTCCTCCCGACTCTTTCGACTTTCTCTGGAATTCCGACAACAGCAAGGTTTTCACCTATATGGAAATAAAAACAATTCATCAGAAATGACAAATTAATCTCTCCATCTCATCCAACATTAAACTTGGTCATAGTAATTTATTTACTGCATCCATTCATTACCTGGTCCTCCTCAGTCTGCAGCTTCTTGAGATAAACGGTCCACTCTGGATCATCAACATCCACGAACGTCCGGAGTTGTTCTTGTTGTACTCGATTCTCCAGATTTCCAATGTCCTTGTACTTGGACGAGATTTGAGCCAAGGACAACATCCTCCTCAGTTACCTCAGAGGCAGGACAATGATACTAAGGACAAATCAATAAGAGACGCATAAATACTCTGTCGTTTGCAAATCGTTCAATCCCTTCTAGTAGCCAGTGACCTTACTCACCACAATTTTCTGGCCAAGAGCCCTGCAGACCTGACCCCGCCAGGTCTTCCTTAAGTGCCTTATCACCGGACAAGCAATTTATGATAACCCTTTGATAAGGTAACAATCCAAATTTAATCTTTTTCCTTCCACTACGAAAACTCTTCTGCTCTCTGTTGCTCAGTTTTTCATGTCTGAACTTGTCGTGGAACGGATTCCCGGGCTGAGATTTGAACAAAACCTCCCTTCAAACTGAAGAACAAAGACAACGGTTGTTTTCGCATTTCGCCAAAAATTGCATGACAAATTTTTTTGCAAAAAAATAATGCTCAAGTATTCAGACAGTTTGGCAATTCCATATTTTTATTGAAAAATAGAAAGGTCGCAGTATAAAAAGTAAAACAATGTATTTATAAATAACTTGTTTATAGGACGGAAGAGTTACCTTTAATTCTTAAGTTGAGTTGCCGTATATAACTTTTTTTTTCTACCGGTAGTATAATAGTAAGAATACCAGGAATGTGTCACTGGTTCATATTACTTATCTGCTAAGTAATTGAAGTCACAGTTTTGAGGGCATGGATGAATTTGGCCTTTGCTTCTATTCTGTAATAGAAAACTAAGAAATAGTCTATTTGTAAATATAATGACCGGCTAGAACATTCAAATTCATTTGTCATGTCTAAAAAAAAGTTGAAAACATAAAAATCAAGATTCAGTGTAATACAAAATATCGTCCGTATTTGGCAAACGTGCCGCTTAATGGGTAGTTTTTACCTCAAAAAACTAAGTTGACAATGCAGGAAATGGAACCTGTCTCTGCCTATGTATGTCAAAGTAGTTAAGTAAAGGCAACACTATTCCGCATTGTAAAGCACCTCATCTCATCCAACTCCAGTAGCAAGCTTAATTAACAAATAGTACCTTAATTACACCATAAATCTTGCTAAATACGGAGCGACAATCAGTAATGATAAATATTTTAATATCAATATTATGCTTTGTCCCTAGAAGTAAATTTCAACAGGCTCCAATTACTAAAGGCTGTTGTGTTCTATGTCCAAACAATTCTATGGGACAATTAACAGGGCTTCATTTCATAAATAAATATTTGTGAAAGACACATATTATACAGTAATTCATATCCTTACTAAGGGATGACAATCTATTCCATTATATTGCTTCCCTTACACCATATTCGTAATAGTAGTTTTTGTCAATAATCGCATGCTGGCGCTCGTAATATCACTAAAGTCACAAACCTAAACATGTTATCAATAGTAGATTTCAGAACAGGAAACAAAACTTCACCCTATAGACTGTGGGAATAAGCTTAACAATTTCAAAAGTCTAGACATATGGCCATAAATATCTCAAGTAGATCCACTTGTAATGGGATTTTTTTCATGGGTCTTCTAGTTTTCTTCTATAGTCTTCATTTTTCCGGTTGGTTTTTAATAATTATTACATTTGGGACGGATATCCATGATATCCATGGTGGTGGTCTGAGGTTTGACCTATGAATTGTTGATCATTGTTACTTGACACAGACTGGATTTCCTCGTGACCATTGATAAATCCTGATCCACCTAAAATTTATGATAATTTAGTTATTTCTCTTGTATTGCTTCATAAAGGAATTTTCGAAGGTGAATAGTCTCCTACCAGGGAAGTTTGGCATCTGATTCAGATAAGGGATTGGAACAGAGCCCCGTCGAAGGAGAAGATGGACCGATGCTCCTCCAGTTTTAATGAGGTGAATCGCTTGAGAATGAGTCATTCCGTGAGTACTAATTCCATTAATCTGCAGGATTTGATCTCCCACCTATGATAGAATATTAATTTACAATTATTATACAAATATTTCTTTTCGAAATATCCAGTACTTCTTTTTTGCGTAGACCATTGCTAACCTGCATTCTGTCATCACCAGCAGCGGGGCCGTCTTCTGCCAGGCGAAGGACAAACAAGGGCATATTTTGAAACTCTTTACCTCCTCGTATTGAAAAACCGAACCCTCGATTTCCTCTGCTCAAATGCACCGAGAATACTTGGTCAACACTGTTATCGGGAAATGATGAGCTGCTGTGCCTGCAAATAATATAGTATCCCACACCAATATTTTAAATCTCAGCACAAACAGACAAGTAGAGATCATGAAAAAAAATGTCTAGCGCATAAAAATTATTTACATGGATCCAAGATGAAGTGGTTGACTCTCTGGATTAATAAAAGCCGTGCCCATGTCGTAACCCTGGTTGTCTTTCAGTGTGAAATTTTCCAAGTCCGATGTGATCATGGTGTGATTATTAGGAGACATCTGTGAACCTTGTACATTGGAATCTGTTTGCACCGGAAGCACGTTGAGGGTTAACATAAGCCCGGAGTCTTTAATGAGTTGAACAACTTGGCTATGATGGAGCTGAGATATTTCGGTTTGATTGACGGCCAAGATCCTGTCTCCTACATGGAGCATACCACATCGGTCTGCAGGACTGCCATCAACAATGCGACCTGTGTTTGCATAATATGAACAATTAGTAAAGCTTCATGGAGTAGTACGTATTCTCTTATGCAATAAGTAATTGAATAAAATACTAATAAACTTGTAATTGACATGAATGCGTACCAATAGTTGCGCCTGCTTTGGAAGCACTAGATATGATGACAAAACCAAATCCTTCTGAAGGTTGTCGTTTGAGGATGACGTGAAGAGGTGGCTGGATTCCTGGGGAATGGGATGGAGTCGTCACCATTTCTGACATTGCCGGAGTGCTTCCGTAGACTGGTCGTCGAACAGTTAATCTTACTCGATGTGCTGAAGCAGCTCTAGCCATGAGTTGGACAACGGAGTGATGAGACGCTCCAATAACTGATACACCATCCACAGCAATAAGTTGATCATTTGTATGGAGGCGACCATCTACAGATGCTGCACCACGTGGAACAATATGGCCGACGGATACTTGTGACCCTTCTTCAGTTCCTCCTATAATTCGGAAACCGAACCCCTCCTGGTGCCTCTGTAATTCAATCGTCATTTCCATCCAGTCTCTGTGTAAAAGAAATGAGCCCAGATTTTCATGAACACTGGTATGATATACCCGAAGAGAATTAATGACACAACAAAACATCCTTTAGTACCTAATTGCAGCCGGATGGTTGAGATCTCCTCCTGCTTCATTATGGTTAACCGCACTTGAAGACATGGGACGTCTATCAGGTCCAAGGAAAGATTGATTTTGCACATACATTGCATTGTTAGGACTAATTGGTCCATTATACATGCCACCTATGGAACCATTATTGAAATGTCCATCAAACACAGGAGTCTTTGGTCGTTCAGGTAAGTTATCTCGTAGTCTCGGCCTACTACGTCCAAGATCCGCTGTCGGAGTCTTGCTTCTTGGAGATATTCCGGCACGAGTCGGCACTCTGGAATCTGAGTAGTCATTTGATCCTGGACTAAACTTTTTGTTAAAGAATGATTGAGAGTGGACACGTTGAATTGTCAGTGACGCGTCTCGAGAAAGTGGAAAATCTTTCAAGATTTGAACGACTTGTGTATGACTTAGACCTCGGAGGTCGATCCCATCAATAGCAATAAGGCGATCACCTTCTTCCAGACCACCGCAATGTGTTGGATCCAAGACCTTCTTAACCTGTCGGATCAGGTACATATATTACTTCTCGATGCATGTCATACTATAGGAGTAATTACGACTGTTTTCACATGTTGTTCTATTTACATTTATTACCTTTTGTCCATTGACACTGTCCGCAATGGTGAAACCAAATCCTGCTGTGCCTTTCAATATTCCGACTGTTAGAAATGTCCCGTTTTCAATACCAACGTGTTTTGGAGAAAATCGATTGTCTGATCTTGGATGAGTTGGTGAATCTAAGAGAAGATCAACGCTGGCAGGTCTTCCAGTTGTGACTTTCCCATATCCAACAACCCTGTCCCCTGATAGTTCCGGTAGCGAGTGAGCAGAGTGAGCCAAGCTATCTGGAGTTGCAGCTCTTCCAGTCCACTCCCTACGAATTACAGAAAATTATTTATTCCTAATTTGCTCAAAGTTCAATAAATACGACTAAAAACTAATGAAACGACTCACTCCTACCTTTTATCTTGGGAGTTAAACGGCTCCACAGCTATCGTCGTAACAATTTCGGTATTTGGATCGGAGGGATCAAAAGGCAGAGGATATCCACGACAAACTTCCAAATGGACTTCCTCGCCTGGAGAAATGCTTTGAAATATGGAAACCATTTCTTGGTGAGTGTATCCTAAAACACAACGTCCATTTACGCGAACCAAGACATCCCCCGTTCTAAGTTTGCCATCTCTCCATGCTGCTCCATCCGGGACAACGGACCTAGACAAAAAATTAGGATACAATCAGTACCAAAAATTCAAAGTTTCGAGTTTGACAAAGCTTACTTGATTTGTAAAAATTCATCTAATCCGTCATCATCGTCACCACCCACAATTGTGAATCCCAAGCCACGAGAAGATTTTATTAATATTGAGCCTATCCTTTCACCCACTAGCTGAGCAGGATCTCGTGTGAAGAATCGATTTGGCAACCTTTCAACCGATTTAGCTTTCAATCCACTACTGCTTGGCATACCTGACAGACTTTTGGGATAAGTAGAGTGACTATTATCGGGCATTGAGTCTGGGGACATGTCAACAGGTGTTTTCCCTCTCGGGATGGAAAGTCTGTTGGCGTGGTTTGGCTTTGGATTTGGAGGAGGAGGATTAGCACTAGAGTATCGTGGAGGAAATGCAGTTCCAGGTGGACGATGAATGATACTACCATCACCTTCCGATTGTCCTGACGATTTTGGTGGGGATTGCTTCGCTTGAAGAACAGGGTTCTCAAATTGTGTTCTCCTGTTGACGTGATCAATGTAGTACGTGCCGTAATGAGGATCGTCAATGCGCTCCCAACCAAACGGTAGCTCATTGTCGTCACATTCTTCAAGAGACATTTTCTGAACCCTTGACAATCTTGGGTCAAGCCAGTGGGATGTTCCAGTGTTATGACTGTAAGTATAAAATCACATAAACGTGTTGTACCACACCTGAAAAGAGGTCCACACAGTGTGTGTATGTGTCTTACTCTATAAAATAAACTTCTCCCTTATCCGTATAAGCCATTTCCCAGTTGGACGGAAGTGGACCCAACTCATCATCCGGAGGCTGGAATCTTGGTGAGTAAGTTACTGGGGGAGCTCCAACAATTGGGGGTCCAGTCTCATCATTATTGTCATCCCCTGCCCCTAATGCTTCCACATTAGAGCGATTCCGTCGCCTTTTCCCTTCTGAACTTGGATGCATCCCTGGAAGAACTTTGCTAGATTCCCCCGTATTATTAACGTTGTTTCTATTATTTCCTATAACAGATTGAATAACACCCCTCGTCCTGTTTGCCCAGGGTTTTGGCGTGCCGTAGTGGTTTCCTGTGCCAATTTTAATGCCAATTTAGTACAAAAAAGGTATCACCTCATGAATTTAAGTTTCTTTCGTACTCACCAGCATATACACCACTCTCTAATAGACTCCCATTCCTTTCAAGTTCCATAAACTCTTCAGGTGATAGAAATGTGTAGTCAACGTCATTAATTTCGCCAGGTCTTGGTGGCCTTGTCGTCACAGGGACAGTTCGTAGGTAGAGATTGTCTCGAACAACTCCTTGCAGGGCATGATCCACAGAACCCTTTTGAAACCGAGTGTTTAGATAAGATCTTAATTCTGGACCCAAACTTCCTACATAAACCAATTACACAATAACCATTTAGTTTTATCCTGGTCAATCTTGGGAAAATAAACTATTTTCATGTTTCCGTTCTTACCACTTGGAGCAACAGTAAGATGTGTCGTATGATTCGAAGGATTGGAACGAAGACAGTGTTGAAGTAATGAAAGAACATCGGCTTGAGTGTAGCCAGCAACCTAAAACAACACAAATTGATTATTCATCTTTAATAGTTGTTCCAAAAGCCGTAGGAATCTTTACATAAAAGCACTAAACTTAAAGTTGTATAAATGCCAAATATATTGTTTTCAATGAAGTGCATGGGATCAATTGCATGGACTGATTGACAGTCGTGAAAATGAGCGTCAAAGTCGTAGAATATCAATACTTGCAGTACTACCTTTTAGAACAGTATGCAATTGATTTGCACACTCGACTAAGGTTTTGGACCCTGGATAAATCCACTGGAAACAAGCCGAGTAATGATTCGTCCTTTAATTGGCCAAGAAAGTTTCTTTCGTATCAAATTTTTGCACAGTTGCAGGTTAAAATTTCTGCACACTCATTCCGATGAATATTACGAAGTACTAAAGTACAATATAAAAACGAAAAAGTAAATTCTGAAGCGCTCACTCATAAAATACTGACCAGAGCATCTCTGCCAAGGATCAAGATATTTTCGAGACTACAGATTATTAAGAGAAATGCAAAAATAGCCTCGACTTGTCTGATGTAGTACTTTACGACTTGTTGCTGTAACCCTATTCGCATCCAGAAAGAAAAACAAGTCGTAAAAAATTCGACGAGTTTACTCCTTCTGGAGAAACTACATTAAAGTAATGTAAACTCCGCGGAAATGGGATATCCCTCACAGACCAAGTTATCCTTGTGTAAACATTTAAATGTAATTCTGATAGATGAAGGAAAGAAAAAAACATTACAATTTTAGTTCCCCATTATTCTTCGGATAACGGGATCTTACACAAGGGACGTTTACTTTATGAGGTCTATCACTGAACTGCGGATGGAGTTGTGAAAAAAAAGTGTGTAAATAAACACGAGTAAAAGATCTGTCTGAGGTTTTAAAACCTTTGAACGGATCAAGTAAACTAATGTATGTCAGCTTAGTCAAAGGAAGTAGATATTTGCAGCTCTCTCACATTCCTTGACTCTGAGTCATTGTCAGCCATCCGAATTTAAAGTGGATGGCTGAGACTAGCATCTTAATCACTCATTAAGACCATTTTCAACATTGGGTATGTAATGAGAATCTCATTTTGAGATGGTGGACACAATCCAGCCAATCCTAGACGGTTATCTTATCACAGTTTCCTTTATCCAGATTGTGATACAGGAAAGCTAGACAGTCTAGCAAAAGGTCTTTTGACTATTTCAGATAATAACACCCACCTGTCGCATATCAATGTCTAAAATGATATCACCGGGTTGAAGGGAGCCGAAATCGATCCACGCATCAATTTCTTGGGTCACCTCTCCAACATATGCAAACTGCCCATTTTCCGAGCCCCCATCAATATCCAGGGGTGGTCCGTCTTCTTTTTCGCCTTTGGCAACATTTTCCGGGAGTCGGAGGAACACTTGGCGCAATAATTGGCTCCAATGACCCCCACCATTACGGATTTCTTCGAATAAATCCCTCCGGCTTGGACCAGAAGGTGTGGCAACGTCCTCCCCGTCCGTGGCGTTGGAGTTGTTGTTCTGGTCGTTGGAATGTAGGAGGACATGATTCGATCGGGACAATGGGGTTTGTTGGAGTTGATTTTGATTAGGTGGTGGTGGTCGGGTGATGTAGGGTGAGTTATTATTATTTATGTAGAATTGAGAGGAATTTGACTGCTGACCATTGTAGTCATTGACAAGGTCACCTCCATGGAGTTGCTGGGCGTTGTTGGACGCTATTCCAGTGTCCGGCATGGTGCTGACATTTATCAAACTCTGTCTCTGGGATTTAATAGTCTTGATTTTTCAAGGGAATATTTTTTTCAATAATTTATCCACATCACAATCACATATTATACTTGAAGAAGGCATTTTTGAGATATATCTAAAATTTTAGAAAAATCAGTCTGTCATTTCATTTCATGTGAAAAGGCACGGACATATAAGCTCACTGTAATACTTTTTAATTTAGCCTATTTCCAATCACTGACTGAGCAAAAGCAAGTCGACCTTAAATAGTTTCCTATTTCCCTTCAAAGTGTCATTTATTGATCAGCCCATCTTCTTAATTAAATTAAGTAGTAAAACAATTCCTCCTTTATGTCCCAGTTAAGTTAATGGCATTCCAGAAAAGATCAAGCGCCGGAAAATGCATTTAATTTTTGGAGTCACTCTCGTATGGTAATCACTGCATTCCTCCACATTAAAACATTTTGGCACTATTACAACTGTCCCGTGTCCCTTTTGCAAATAATCGTCTCAACTCAAATTTTGAGTCTCAAAAGAACAAACACAAGAGAACACCCAATTCTTCAAAAGTCTCAATTCAACAAGTGCTCCAAGAATTTTGAGTGAAAGTTCTGCCCATGTCCACTCTGCATTTGTCATAAGTTAATGTCACTCATTGCAGAATGATTCTCGTTTTCTCGCTAATTTCTGTTAAAAACAATTAACTCCAAATTTTCTACACAATTTCAGTTACCGACGGAAATTGAAAAACCAACTCGACTCTTCCGTATCTGTGTTTTCCTTCCATCGGGGTAAATTAGAAAATCATTTCTTGTCGCAAAGTATCACAACCTTCGTTGAAATTTTAGCCTTACTCTCGGAGAATAATTTAATTGTTATTCCTTTTTCCAATAATTTTTGTACGGGAAAGTTTGCTTTTTAGTGGGAGCTCTTCAACCGCAGCTGCGTATTGTAAAAGGCAGGATGGGAACCCAGTGTTGTCACTTGATTGAAATAGTGGGACACGGGTTAACAATGAAGAATTCAAATAGAAAAGAACGGACATATCCCCCTCATAATAATAATCATGGCATCCATCCCTTTCCTCCTATCTTGTACCTCTATCTGTATATGCAGGGCTTCTAAAAAGACGGCAGCAGTCTGATGTGAACTTGTCGAGAGGGACGGGATTGCTTGGGTTACCAAACTAACGACAAACCAAAAACCATATTAGTTAGTTACCATCATTGTAAGCTGCATTTTCTTTTCTCCTTCTTCCCTTCTGATACAAGTTTTACTTTACTTCGTCCATATTCCATTATGTATGAACGACCATGTTTCGTGAGATGTATACCTTTTCTTCGGTATAACTTGGTAAAAAATCTGGGTGATGATGCCTCTTAAACTTTTTCTTACAAACTACACTCTCTCTTGTTTACCTCCATTTAGACGATACGGGGTTTTCAGATTCCCAGAGACAAGAAATGTCGAGAAATAAAAACAGTCACAGCAGAATGCTTCAATGAGAATACTTGAACTAATCACAAAACTTTTTTGTCAAATATATTCCAAAATGTTACTGAATCTGAATAGTTTAGTTATGGTTTTCATTGTGATTGATATTAATATGATAATTTCCGCCAATTCCAGAACTGAGCAATTAATAGCAATACCCGTATGATGTATAAAACACATATTCTATGCAACCTGTTGTAAAAGACCGCATGCAATTGAGGCGAATGCCATTTATGGGAATGTCTGTCTGGCTGTCTCCAAGAAAATTCGGGGATGAGTACAAATCTCGGAATATGATTTTCAAAATTTTATTGAGGATTCTACTCGCAAAGTTTTGGACTGGTTCTTTTCACACGGTCATATCCCTCCCGTCGCAGTTTTGTCCCTTTGCTACAAGCGTTTGTAATTTGTAACGATTTATATTTATCCCGAAAGATTTAGATTATGAATATTGCATTGTATATCAGTGCAATCCATTTACTCATCCGGCATACATCACACAGATTATCCACTCCGGATAATAATAATGCCCTTCTACCTGGATTTAGAAATCAAGGTCAGAAAGCTTGAAGCAACCCTGTACACTCAACATATACCGATGGGATACTAGTTTACTGCCGAATCCATTTAATACTACAAGAAAGCACAGAAATGTATTCACCTGCATAAATATTCATGCAAAGTAGTCGAGTGACTCAGGTAGTAGTTTCATGCAACAAAGTCACAAGTAATAAGTCCGACTCGACAAAACCTGAAATCAGAGGCAACCCAATGGAAAGGTATTGAAGTGGTGTGGGACAGGAAAGTAAAGGATTGATAATGTCAGTGTTGGGCTGAATCTAAATTGCTGATCGACGTTCTATCACTCTATCCCAGGTTGAACTATGTTGAAGGAAATTTGAAAAGCAAGATGTAGTTCTTAGAGCAGATATGAAACCCAGTTAGGAAGAAATGGTGGCTCAAACCCATTGTTGCGGAGAAGGAAGCCAACTCAAGGAGTCATCTCGTTCATTTTATTGGTTTTGTTTTTTTTTATTAAACAAACCTAGGCTGACATTACTTTACTACAAGGCAAACCTTGTGATATGATTTGGTCTCGGTAATAATTTAACTAGTGAAGAATGTCGCATGCATGTAAGACACATGTATCGGCGAGTCCAATACCGATAAATTGTTTAAATAGGATGGCAAATGGATTGAGCCAATGGATTTGCCAACTAATGACTAGATTAAGTCGTTGCATTGCCAATTGCCATTTGTTGGTGATTAGAAACTGCAATAGTCAGTTAGAGATGGCCATTAATTTTTTAGCAAAGAGATTACTGTCAATCCTTCTGCATAATTATTCTAATCTGAAACAAAACAAGTGCATTCATACAAGTGTGAAGGAAGCATGTTTAAAATAACAGATTCGATCTGAACCCTTTTCCATTTCTAATAATTTCCCACGCTACACCCTCACTCCCTCCGGATTTAAAGTGAACAAACAAATAAGCTCAGCCGCTTCAGTTGTAAATGTAAAAGTGTAATTTTTCCTCAACAATGCAAAGTCAGGAAAATCAAATTAAATGCGTAATATACGAATTTTAATGTTCCTAGTGGAAGACGAAATATCATGACTTTAGGGGAGTTCAATTCGACCGTTATTTTAGGGACCTGAGCGGAAAAAGGCCACAATCTACTTTGACATTGCGTGCTTGTTGATGGGATGAAATTTAGCATGACTAAAAACATCATCATCCTTTGCTATTACCTTTCCCTAAAATTTTGCAAATGTTACTTCTTTACTTCTCTTTAGTGGCACGTTGCAATGTAAACAGGAAAAAAATGCAATTTACTACCGTCCAAACATTGGCAAAATAATGGATGAAATACACTTCCTTGTGGGGTTAGCAAGTAGCCTGGTAAGGAAATGACTGAATCCGGTGAGACTTGCAAATAAAATTGCAAAATGAAACTGCCGAAAGTTTGCACAATCTACATGTAGAGTTTGCAAAAAATGTTACATGTTAAGTATCATACCAAAAATACTTTATCATTTTTGTCTCATATACCGTTGTATGCATTGGACAAAAATTCACTTTTAATTCTCTGGATGCAGAAACTTTATTTTAAATAAAGTATGGAAATTATATATCTTCACATTTATGGGCTAGTTATCAAACGTTAATCGAATAAATACAAGTTTTCTAGCGTTGCCAATTTAGAAATTCGTTTAAAAAAGTTAAAATAAGTCATGATAACACGGTTGAAATTCAATTCATAAAGCAGAGGAAGGAATCGGGCACGAGTAAGCATACAGCACACCTTTTGAAACTGTCGCACACGATTTTCTCATGTTTTTGGTTTTTCACAGCAAAACAATGTGTCTCACATCGTGAGAGGTTTATGTGACTGGTAATTAGAGGAGTAGTAAAGTGAGAAACTCCAATCTGACTGGGTTTAATTGTGTCGTATTGGATTTGAAGGTAGTTAATGTGAACCATGAAAAAGAAACTTGGCGAAAAGAAGACTACGACATGTAAACTGCATTAAAGGATGTCTCTCTCAAAAGATTAGGAACCCATCACTTGTACATTCATGGTCACCACAGGTAAAGCCCAGAGAAAGGGCAGGGAAAACCTGCAAACACTGCAACATTATCTGTAATCCCGTATCTTGAAGTTCAAGGTAAAGTTAAGAATCTCAAACAAATAATGGATGCAATAATTAATAAGATTGCGCATTTAACTTCATATAAATAGCAGTAGTTGTTCTGAAGAAAATCAATTAATGCATTAGCCTCTTAAGTTGTTTCAGAAAATGTAATCTTTTTTAGAGTAATATGGGTTCATGATTAAAATTCGCCACAAACAAATTACGGTTATACTCAACAATAGAATCATTGTAGAATCCTGTGACATGGTTTTAGTTCACTGAATACACAGTTCACTGAATACAATTAAACACCATGATTTTAATACATGTAAATGAGTATAATGCACACTGCCCAACATTCTGTGTTGAGGCTTTGTTTAAATTGTTGATTTTGCCGAATTCGTAGACATTCATGATGCATTCATCATCTTGATTTGAATGCCATTGACCACCTCTATTTTTCTGACAATCAAATCAATTGTTTAGGAATTTCTGCTAGGTGAGGCAATTACTCAGATATACATAC
>JAAXNX010002077.1:0-14790 GCA_036491905.1 Folsomia manolachei
TAATTTTGTTTCTTTACTTTATCTATTTCCTTGAAACTCCATTATTCGACATTGGAAGTGGCGTATAAAACTTGACTTAATCTTGTTTGATGGTTACTGAGTACCTGACCACGTATCAACTCGCCATGTAGGTTTTTATTAACTTTCACTTGCTTTCACTTGTTCTTTAAATTATGTGCGAAAAGCTATTCCTCAATTTCTCGACGGGAATTATGCAGAGTCATGAAATTCGCGTCATGAATAAATATAATATGTCTCTTCAATCATCAAATAATCCGAACTGGTAGCGATAGCTCACGTATGTACATAATTTCTAGTACAACAATCAGACACGCCTCAACACTCCTCCATATTAATTAGAATACATGCCATAATATAGTAGATACATTAATTTCAAGTGTAAACTTTTGAATGAACGCTTTTATTTATTAGTCCCAAGTTGCCGTCACAGCTTTTTCTATCAAAATCTACCACCAACAACATTTCTCCACTTGATAACTTGGTTTGAATTTCAAGCAGAGTTCTATCCACAGAATACCAATTATGTCGTGTTACGTTCGTGTGTTTGTGCTTATCCTTTGTTTTCTGTTCATAAAATAAAAGTTCGTGTTTCGCAATTGTATGCAAAGTTGAAGGAAACAAAGCACTCTTAATTGCGTTATGGAACTGCGATATCCTTGAAGTATGTCAAAGTAATTAAACCGCTCAGATATCCACAATCGCATAAATTATCAGCTACTGCAAAACCAGCAGAATCAGCTTAGATTTGCATTCTGCAATACTACGCAAAAATTTAAATAAATAAATGTACACCTGTAACCTAATGTAATTTATGGTTTCAGGCCGTTCATCGACTTTCCTTTTCTCATGAAGAGTACGCTCAACTTCTTCAATTCTACATGGACAAAACTCGAGACGATGAGAATATGATTGGAGAGACAGGAAGTCGTAGCATCTTCCAGGGAGGGATTAGGTCAAATCAAACGAACTTAGTTAGTTTAAAAAGGACATCCCAACAAGTCGTTGAGCAAGTGTCTTGTTCTTGGATGCAAATTAGTCAGCATCTATGGGAAGCGTGAGTGACATTATTTATGACTGCCTAATTTTTGTGGTATTCAGGACTTGAATTTAAAAGTTACTATTTCTGTTTACTTTCAGATGGAAACCGAAAGAAGGAAATGGTAAAATTCCTTTGTACATAGGGGGCATCTTCCCGATTTCAGGAACTTACACTGCACGAGGAATTTTAATAGGTAGGTGGCCCTGAATGTTATATAACTTTATATGAACCTATCCTTTCCGTTTACAAAAAGAAAGAAAAAACATCAAAGGGATTAACAGCATTCTTTTACATGACACTATTGGCATTATTTATTTATTTATTTATTTAATTCCTCGATTTTCCTGCCATGTAATACCAATACCTTGTTATCTGAGTCCACTTTCTTCGAATTGTTTTCTAAAAGAAAGAAAGACATAAAACTTGATGGGATTTGGTCGGATCAGAAAAAAAGACAGAGGTTTCAAGGTGTTCCTGCTTTCCTCCAATTTTTAAAAGATCTTTTACTTTTTTCTTTTCCATCTTCTTTGCTGGTTTGCCTTGAGTCAATTCAATCAGCTTTTTTTTAGCATGTATGAGTTCTTCGGTTGTATAAAATCCATCCAACTAGATACCGTCAACCGTCGTAAAATAAAGTGTATCAAACATCAACCATAGTTTATGACCGGTGACGCAGAGACGGATTTCTATTTTGTCCTGGATGATTTTTCAATCTCATAAAGAAGAAAATCGAATTATGCAGGTATTTGGATGGGGTAAAAAAACAGTGAAGACTTCACACGTTTTTTTGAGTTACATAAAGATGGACCAAAATATAAACGAAATTTATTTTCTGTCCGTGGTACGGACGTGGTTGTGCTTTGGTGCATGATATTTGCAGTTGCAAAGGAATTTAAAAAATAACTGGTTTGAAGACTTAATGTAAGGGATCAGCAAGAGCCTTCTCAGAATGGAAATACCGAAATTATATCGTTGAATTACATTTGCTAGCAGAAAACGTTAAAACATATCTGAAAATAAATTGGTTTGAAGACTTAATGTAAGGGATCAGCAAGAGCCTTCTCAGAATGGAAATACCGAAATTATATCGTTGAATTACATTTGCTAGCAGAAAACGTTAAAACATATCTGTCGGTGCCACTGGGTTATAAATTATGTTGATATCCTTCTCCTTTCTCGTAAACCTAACCCTGATCCAAAAAACTAATATTTTACTATCCATCCTCCAGTTTTATGAGTTTAGCATAAATAATGTCGTCAGGTTTAAGGTCACAGGTCCTTACAAGTTTAACATAAACCTTGTTGTAAATTTCAGCTGCTCAGATGGCTCAAACTGCCATCAACAAAAACGACAGCGTATTATCTGAGTATGACCTGAGAATGCACGTAAGAAGCCACTACCACATTTTCATATTTGAGTTGATATGTATGTCAGTGAAAGTACGTCAAAATTAGTACGCAAATAAAATGAAATTTATTAATTTTTCAGGTCTACGATGGTCAGTGTAGGACTGATAAAGTAATGAAGAGTTTCATTGACTACATCAGACTGAGCTCGTTTCCTCATATGGCTGGAATTTTAGGTGAGTGAAAATCCTCATTTGTTAAATATATGTCTTTCACTTGCTAGATTACCCTTAGCTTTCTCTTCATGTTACCACTGGCATATTTATAACACAAGTGGGGCTGAGACATTTCAGATTCGTTGAACTAACAATAAGTCGTCTGAAATCAGGAAACTGTAAAGTTTAGAAGGTGGAGAAAGCTTAAGTGAAAATCTTTATTGCATCAGGCAGAGTCAAGTAAGGTGCTCTGACTTTAATGAATTCTTTCTACGCTGTACAACAGTAACTACGCAAAAGGGTCGCGGTTTTAGTATGAGATTCTTTACATACGCCAGTTAACAGTGGATATGAGTAATACAAGGGAAAGTACGGCATGAGAATTCTGCTCCTTTTCTGGCTTTTCCAGTATAATAGCTGACATGGTGTTATTTTGGCACGAAGAGAAAGCAGAACTGGGAGCTTGTTTTGCTATGCAAACTTTTCACCTTTCCCCAACTGTATGGGTCAGTGAATGAACTAAAAGAAAGTTTAGTTTATGGGCGTCTGGCATGCGATTAGAATGTTTCGCTCTTCGTATTAAATCTTCAAATAATTCCCATGTGGGATAATACGTAGGTATCTTTGAGGGCGTTGGGCGAGGAAAATCATGAGATTCTTGTGATGGGAATTACGAGGGTTGAAGATTTTAACCAAATAAGTAGTGTACATATTGACTTATGTATGTGTGGGTTAAGCGACTTGCTTTTTGTGCCAGATTTATTTTAGTGGAGCTAGATTATTCATATCTAGAATTCTAATACTGACAATTCGATAAAATCCTTGATGGAGAAAATGTCACGGCGTGTCTTATGATGGCTGTTTATTTTCGTATTTTCATTTCATGTGCTAACACTCAACAGCTTTTCAATTCATAGAATTTTGGAAGTTCATAACAATCAAATACGCTATTTAATCGGCTCGAGTACAATTGTGGTGTCGTTCAGTATGAACGAATGCGTCATAAGAACTAACTGAATGAATGAATTCATTCTTCGGAATACTTAGAAAATATATACTCGCATGAATAGATTTTCATCAATTGTGTAATCTAAAATTAAAGCCTACACCCACAGGCTTGTAAAACAAGAGTTATATTTGTAATGCCAATTTTCGCAAATTTTTATATAAGTCTCAAACCATCGAACCCAAGGTTGAATTTAACGACATTACACAAGTTAACATTATTTTCAATTTGGATATGATTTCTTTTCTCTGGAATAAATAAATAGCTTTATATATTTAAGAACTTTTTAGGATATTGATAAGGTAGTTTTAATTTCTTGAGCGAAAAAATGCTTGTAAAATGGCAAAAATAAATTAAATTTGAGAGTAGCGAATTTCAACATCCTTAATCAAACTGACAATGTACAATATTTTTTCAGGACCTGCATGTTCAGACACAGCCGAACCCGTAAGTTTATCCCTAATCATTTCTTGAGTACTAAATATCTTACCCTCCTAACTGTTTGATTAGCTTGCGGGTGTGGCAACACACTTCAAAACTGTGGTAATTTCTTATTCAGCCGAGGGTTCCAGTTTCTCTGATCGGGAGAAGTACCCCTACTTTTTCAGGTAACATCATCTCAAGAAACTTGAATGAACTCAAAATGATTTTTTCCTTGCTTTTCTTTTAGAACGATTGGTGAAAACAAGCAATACCAGTAAGTTCGTCTCTGTAAAGATAGTTATTAAACTATTATATGAGGAATAAACAATATGTGTTGCTTAACTTCCTTATACACATTATAGGTTTGTATATCTTGCATTATTCCAAAATTTGGGATGGAAAAGAGTTGCATCACTTACGGAGGAAGGGCAAAAATATGCAGAATATGTATCACACCTTCAAGACTTGTAAGTTGCTAAATTCTTCTTACTTAATTTTTTTATATCACAGAAAAATTTGAAGACATTTTTTGTATTTGATAACGCAACGACAAACTTGTTACCATTTTGCAGACTTCAGGAACATAATATTGCTTTTATAGCTAACCGAAAGTTTCCCAAAGATCGGCCCGCATTGAATATGTCACAGGTACGAAGAAATGTTTTTGATGCATAAAACTGCTTTTGATTCTCTGGAATGTGCAACATACAAATTTTTATGCATTTCAGTATTTGCAAGATCTGAAAAGTAAAAAAGCCAAGGTACTAGCTCAACATTATCAGAGTACATTCTTTTATGCATGGTTTGAGGTATCTTCTATTTTCAGATAATTATTGGTGATTTTTACGACCATGCCGCCCGAGCTGTTATGTGCGAAGCGTATCATCAAAAAATGACGGCTAAAGAAGGTTTAAAACCTAATTTATGTATTATAAGACTTATTTATAACAAAATTCTCTATCTTACTTTTAAGGATTCGTTTGGTTCTTGCCGGTTTGGTTCATGAGGGTAAGTATGCATTACGACGCTTTTTTAACCATTTAATTTTGCTGGCTTATCATGCAAAATTGTCATTTCCCAATTGCACAGCTTTTGATAGTATAGTTTCCTAATACAATAAATAACTAAGTGGTTTGGGTTGCAGGATTGGTATGATACTGATAAGCATAATTTTCAAACGGACAAGGAGCCTATTCCATGCACTACCCAGGAAATGATACAGGTATAAAAAAGAAATTTTTAATGTATGGAAGCCCTTACACCATTTTAAAAATTGTTTTCAGGCCATAAACGGGCATCTTTCACTTCAATGTAATAATTACAATTTACACTCTCCATTTCTTGCTAGTTAGTAAGTTATGTAGTTCACAATCAAAATTGTTACATTGTTGTCTCAATTGTAGATGCATTTTATGGTCCTTCAAAACAACTGATTCCCGAGAATATTACCGTACAAGAGTGGAAAACAAAATACGAAGAAACCTGTGCATCGAAAAATGTGGACGTTTCGGATTATGCTGGTTTTGCTTATGGTTAGTAAATATTCCTAATTGTGCATCAACTGCCACCAAATTAAAAAAATCTCATATTTGTATTCAAAAATTTCGTTTTAGATGGACTATGGACATATGCGTATGCTTTGGACAAATTGCTCAAGCAAAACCATTCTCATATCACGAATTTACATTCAGAAAAAACAACAAAGTAATTAATCCTATTCCCAATAGTGCTTTTCTGACAAACTAGAATCAACATGGTGTGTTTGTATTTATAGCACTTTCGTCAAAATTATTAACGAAACAAACTTTTATGGCGTGTCTGGTCAGATTCGATTTGTAGGAGGACCTTCTAGGTAAACCAGAGTTTAATACATTTTAAGATACACTTACTGGATTGGATATAATTTTGTATATAACAATTTTCCAGAGTTTCCACCATTAATATTGTGCAGTGGTTGGATAAAAAGACCAATCTTATTGGATCATTTAATCCAAACATGTCTTCCACATCCAACGAGATTGTCGGCGGAGTGTAAGTTGAAGAAGTTATTTTGTTCATGATTTCCACACAAATTGGTTTATAAAAATGAATCCGATGGTAGACGAATCAAATTATTCATGAACTATAAAATGCAAGTAATTATCGCAATATTTTTGGATTCGCAGATTGGAACTGAATGCGTCCTTAATAAAATGGTTCACACCGGATGGGAACGTACCGGATGATGGGTTAGTTTCAGATAATACTAAATCGTTTGTAACATGCTTAAGAATACAATAAATTCAGGTCGGAACCACCGCCACAATGCGTTCTGGAAACGCTGGCATCTGCAATGCAAGTGACCTGTGAGGTTGCAATTGTAGTGGCCAACGTCATTGGTTTTGGGATCCTGGGATTTGTCCTCGTTGTTTGCTTCGTCATTATTAAGCGAAGGTCAGATGAAAGTTTTATCATAACTTCGTTTTCATAAATCTCCATCAAGTATCTTGCTCGGTGCGTCATTCAACCATTCAATTGGCTTGGATGCGTGTGTTTTTCCTACAATCCCTCAGTCCCCCGAGTCAATAAACACAATTATTGTTGGGCTACTAATAAGTGGACGCAATTGAATTGTGTTTGAAACATGGTCAAAACAATATCTGTATTTCAAATGAATACTGGCAATGACCCATATACTTGCTGTCTGCTGGGTCAGGGATTCTCATTTTATTGCTATGAATTACTTACCTATGAATTACTAGCACCAAAAATTATTCCGAGTGATAAGGAAGAAAAAACATGTCCCATTTATTTGCCGAATATTGCATTTTGCGAGTCTAAAATATTCCCAATACGGTCATGATAAATTGACGAGTATCATTTTCTCTGTATATTTCACATTTTACCAAACCCTTTATTTTTATAGATACGATCGAAAGGTTCAGATGACGGAAGACTACTTTAAAGCATTGGGAATAGATATCCTCTCAGCCACCAGCGTCTTTGCACTGGACAAATGGGAGATACCACGGGATCGTGTCGTCATTAACAGGAAATTGGGTGAAGGAGCATTTGGATTTGTCTACGGTGGAGAATGCTTTTTTGACGACAAAGGATGGGTGGCCGTGGCAGTAAAAACTTTGAAAGTTGGAAGCTCTTGTGAACAGAAACTGGACTTTCTCAGTGAAGCCGAAGTGATGAAGAGATTCGAACATAAAAATATTGTGAAACTTTTGGGAGTTTGTACAAAGAATGAACCTGTTAGTAAAAATTCTTTATTTACGATTAAAGACGGTTTTTAACCTAAACACCATATCCTAGGTCTACACCGTGATGGAATTCATGTTATACGGGGATTTGAAAACTTACCTGTTAGCCCGTAGGCATCTAGTCAATGAAAAAAATTGTGAAGAGTCGGATGAAATTTCTAGTCGAAGGTAAAGCTAAATTATTGTTTTATTATATTGTTTGATAATGATAACATTGATAACATTTTTACAGGTTGACGTCAATGTCTCTTGACATCGCCAGGGCCCTGAGTTACTTGGCCGAACTGAAATACGTTCACAGGGATGTAGCTTGTCGAAATTGTCTGGTCAATGCAAGTCGGGTTGTGAAATTGGGGGATTTCGGTAAATAACGATTAGGACAGTAATGATTTGTTTAAGATGCACACGTATGAGAAGTGGATATGTAACTAAAATCTTCTGCAGGCATGACAAGGGCCATGTATGAGAACGATTACTACCGATTTAATCGCAAAGGCATGCTCCCGGTGAGGTGGATGTCTCCCGAGAGTCTGGCGTTGGGTATCTTCACCCCTTCCTCGGACGTGTGGTCCTTTGGTGTTCTAATCTATGAGATTGTTACGTTTGGGAGCTTCCCATTCCAGGGAAAATCCAATAACGAGGTCTTGGAGTATGTCAAGTCCGGAAATACTGTGTCTATTCCAACAGGCGTTGGTTCTAAATTGGAGCAGCTATTAAAAAGTTGTTGGCAACTGGATGCACAAAAACGGCCTCAAGTAAGTCATAGTACTCGAATTTGAAACGACATACAAGTTTTCAAATGAAGATAACAATGTGTTTGGTTTTACAGGGGGCAGAGATTGTGGAATTTTTAGCAAACAATCCCCGAATAGTGTCACCATGTTTGGATATCCCTTTAGCGTCAGTTCAGTTGGAGGGTACGGATCAACTCACCGAAATTTCCATGCCTCACAGAAGCAAGCCCAACAATACATCCTCCTCCACGAAGAATGGGGGAAACCGGGTAGCCAAAACGGTTCGGACTCCTGCCGGAGAGAAGGAACAGATGGGGAATAATATTCACCAATTTGAAGAAAACATTCCATTGACCACGCCTAAAAATTCTTGTCATGCCATCAACAATGGAAATAATAGTGCTTATGCCTCCATACATCATGATCCAATGAAATCATTCGATGGGGACTTAATTTAAAAACTAGCTCATTCATGATCTTGTCGAATATCTTTGAAGATATTCACACAACAAAACCGAGTTTAAGCAAACTCTTATTTCATACGCTTTTATATTGTTTTATGCATTTATTAAATGGGGACGACAAGTACTTTTAAATGAGTGAACCACGGCCGTAAAAAATTAATTGTATTCATAAGTGTGCCATTGACGTTTACATGAAAAATAAGTAATCTCGAAGAATGTGTACCTGCTATGTATTATACATGTCAATGGTACCTATTACTATACTCGTAAACGTTAAATATTTTTAGATGTTCAAATGTATTGAAAAGTTTGATAATAGTATTTAGAAAATCTCTTCATTTCGGCAAGTAACATGAGAGCCGATGAAATTTGGTCAGGTTCAATTTTCTAATCAGTGGACTGAAAAATTTAAGAACTTATATTTATTGTAAAAGATCAAAATGTTTTGTATACATTTCTGACATTGGTCCTTGATGTATGCAGATGAGATTTTAATTTTCAACTCCCTGTACTTTGTTTGCATAAGTTCCAAAGCCAAACTAACCATGTATTTTGACGGATATTGAAACACAAATATACGTAAATATATTTGTTTAATGAAGTATATAAGAAATGAATTGCGAAAAGTTATGTTATTACACCGAAATCTCAAATAGTCTTGTTTTAATTGTTAACCTATTAATATGTATTTATTTGTTAAATGTCTGCAACAAAGTAATTTGCATATATACTCAGTTACATTGGATATCACCAACAATACGTACCTTCCTTAACAATACTTCACCTTCACTTTTTTCTCAGTCTTATTATTTAGCGATTGCGATTGCCAAAAATGACATTATTTTGATAAAACATATATATGATCTGAAAAAATGAGCTGTTAAAACTCAGCAGTTACCGTTTAATTAAAAATAGAAATTAATGAATTACTTCGAATAAATGATATTGCAAAATTTATCCAATGCATTCGCTGTTCCATCATGGTTCATTTTGCAATTTTTATTTATCATACATATTATGCAGTTCTTATTTCAATAAATTTGCGCTTGTTTAATAGAAAAAAATGCGATATGATCGATGTTTTGACGTTATGATCCTGCGGAGCAAAAATGACATCGTCTATTATTATTTGCAAAAATATGAAGTCATCCTCTGTGCAATTAAAAAAACAACATTATTTTCTTCCAACTGTAGTTTTTCCCCATTTATTAAGCTACACTGTCTTTTTCGTTCAAAGTGTATAAAACTAGCGAAGGCTGTCTACTATCATTAAATAATCAAATTATGCGAAAATCCATCGTTCCATATAATTTTTGAAAGAATATCATAACTGCTGTACATACAGTTATATCGCATGTCATTGTTAATTAGCCTTTTAATCCAAAAAATGAGATGTTGAAATATCACTTCTAATAATCACACGAATAAGAGAATCTAGCTTGAGAAATGGTCCATGTTATTGAGGGATCAGGTTGGTTGTTGGTGTAAGGTGGAGGATTGATTCAACATACCAAGCTCGGCCATTCTTTGGTATCGTCAACACGGGGAACGTCTTGTGACCGTCCTCGCTGTCCTTGGTCCTGTGATGGGCGCTCCTAAAAATCAATCACAGGATTCATTAGTTTTAGTTTGTGTATAAAAAACATTTCAAATATGAAAACTAAGCGGATAAAAATGTACAAGTCTTTTATTATTATTATTACCCGACGATACCCTCCTCGGCTTGTTCCACGGGTACCACCCCGACCAAATCCACCGTACCCCCCAGAATAACTATCTCCACCACCATCTGTAGCACGTTCTCGCATTGGTTTTGGACCCATACTTCCACCACGACGAAAAGTTCGTTGTTCATCACGTTCAGGATCATCCACAAAGTGAAACCCAATATCCGTAATTCGCTTCAATCGTCCTGCACGTTGTGGCGCATAAATATCCTCTTCTTCATAGATCAAGTCGTCCTCATCATCCTCCAAGTTTTCTTTTTTCTTCAAGACCAAATTTTTCCACTTAGATGGATCCTCTCCTTCATTTGGCTTTCGAATATTGAAATTCGGAGTTGATTTGGGTTCCTAAATCAAGGAATTTAACTAAATTAAATACCGAGACGCAAGATGCAAACTATTAACTTTTAGCTTAATGTCATTAATAAAAATACCTGCATAGCTTTCCATTGTTCAAGAGTCAAGAGCTTCGGTTCTTCAACCTTCGATTCAGTTGCAAGAACTTGCGTCTCATCACTGTCAAGTTCACCATTCCTTCCAAGCGTCAACAAGAAACAGACAATGCAATTTATAATTTTGTAATTCAAAAATAGAAAGCTAATAAAAAAAGGAAAGACGGAATGGTGAGCTTACGTTTCATTGCCATTCAACTCAGCGTCACCTTGACCGTTTTCGGCAAAATCGTCCTTAACAGCATCGTCAAATCGTGATTCGGATTCATCGCTAAAACATAAGAGAGGCGTAAAAATATTAAAAATATGATTCGTTTAAATTAGATGTCAGAATTCGTAATTACTTATAAGTCATTCCATCCTTGAATGTCCCCCAGTTGTGCGCACCGGCTCCATCCCGCTTGTCCGTTGGTTTAACGCCACTGATAAGTGATATATGGAATAAATAATAAATTGTCACCAAACCAAAAAAGTTTTGTCTCAGTTTCTTACCCTTTATCAGATCCAGAAAGCCGGTCAAAATCCCTTCGCCGAGTAAACCCACCTCTTCCAGAACCCCGACCACCACCACGTCCACGGCTGCTACCAAAGTCTCGATGCTCCACGCCGCCATCGTCGAAATTACCATATCGCTTGTCCATTCCATTACCGCCACTGGTAGATGTATGACAAACACAATCAACATCAGTCATAGTCAAATAATAACTAAATATCTTAAAGAAGATTGATTGCAATTTTACCCATTGTCAAAACCATTCCGGTCATAATCCGTTTGTCGAGTAAACCCACCGCCACCCCTCCCGGAACCACGCCCTCGGCTGTTCCCACCAAAGTCTCGGTGTGACTGCTGTTGAATTATAGGATCTCCCCACTCATCGTCCTTTGCCAATGAACTTTTGTTATCCGCGACTGGCTTCTTATCCACAACGGGTTTCCTTTCAGCGATCGGTTTCTTATCCACGACAGGTTTCTTCCCCTTGCCCGCTTGGACTTGGACAACAGCCGCGACGACTGGCGCCGGTGCCGGCACCGCAACGGCGACATCCTCGTCCTCCACGTCGTCATTCAAGAAAGCGTAGCGGTTCGTTATTCCTACCCCGTACTCCATGATGTCCTCCTAGTAATAAATCAAACCTTCAATATTACTTACTTATCCAAGCCTCAATGATTTTGTAAGTGTTCCCACTAGGACCCACATTACCTAGATTGTCACACTGAAACTGACACAACACGATGGACGATATTTTGTGTATCCCTTTTCAGGAGAAGTTGGTAATATCCATCGAATTTCTAGTCAAATGTTGTCCTGTGGACGATTTCAATTTTTTGGATTCCGAAGAGGAGAATTGACTGATTGACGAATTCCCAATTATATGATGCGCACATTGCTCACAACTCAGCAGAGATGGCAGGGGTGAGGGGAAAGGATTTTTATGGTTTGCGATAAAACTGAGATTTGTTGGGCTAATGAGACGAAGAAAGAACAAACAACAAGAAATAAATTTGAAATTTTATTTTATAAAAATTTTCAAACTTATCAATCGTATATATGACATAATTCACGTCATTCTTATTAGTTTCAAGAATTGTTGGTAAAGGAAAGAACCAAGGGATGAGTGACGTAAATTTAAAACAAGTCAAAGATTTCCGGGGGTGATTGATACAATTCTTTGGCCAGTGGAGAGCAGCAGTTTCCAGTGAGAAGCCATTCTCCGATTAATGATCCAATGGCTACTTGCGTCATTCGGAGGGATGGAGGATAAGACATTATCCCTTCTCCCTTTATTTCTCCAGTATTTTTAGCAAAGGAAGCTCCTAAATGTTTGAAGAGAAATTTTTAAAGAAATGTATACAATTTGTATACTTCATTCATCCTAACCTTCAATTAAGTAGACTCGATTACAGTTCCCAGCCTCAGATTGAGATGTAACAGATACATTTTGATACAAGTCGTTAGCTCCGGTTACAAATATTGCGCAATTTTCAGGCAGACGCCGATTCCCGAGAAGTTGATTCGTTTGATGGGTACTTTGCTGCATTTGTTCTTGGGAAATGCTTGAAAATAAATCGCCCAAGAAATGGTTTACATGAAAAATCTAAATCCAACACTACTACCACTTGTCAAACTATAATACTTACTTGAACAGGCGACCACACAACTCAGAAATCATGGTCACGGCAAATTGTCCCTTGTCATGGAGTTCGAATGCTGCAGGTGTCCGAATCATGGCCGCCTGGGCACATCGGAGCCAAGTCATTTGTCGTTGTCCACTGACTACGGCTGGAGCTTCCCATGTCACATTTGATAATCCGTGGACAATATGATCAAACCTTGCTTCCATGCAGGGTTCTTTTGAGAACCGGTGTATTTTTTGTACTTCTCCAGCAAGTCTTTCAAAATGTGTCAGATTTTTGCTGTTGTCTTCCAATGCACGACACATTTTATCTGTATTGTATGGAGAGGCTGGATCTGGGTTGTTTGTAAAAATAACTGCTGCAATGGTACGAAGAGATGCGAGTCGTAGGGATGAGACATCGAAAGGATTTTGAGGGTCAATATCTCCACATAGGCTGCAATCGTATACAAGAGTAATTTGCAGTACTTTAACGATTAAACTATTACGGGTTCAACTAAATAATTGTGAATTGAAGTGACTAACTCAAACATATTTTTCAAATCCGCTAAAACATGACCCTGGCATGACTCGCCTTGTGCTATTTTCTCGAAGCAAACCAATGTATTATGTACAGAATCGTAACATTCTGGGTGAGAGATAGTTAATAATTCCACTGTTTTTTCAGCATATTCTGACAAAGATGTAAGACATTTAAATTAAAAGACAAAAATAAGACAGCATAAGTATAGGCATTTCCTGCATAATATGTACCTGGAATTTCAAACCGAAACTCTACTGGAGCTGAGGAAATAACGCCAATGTCAATCGCACTTTTTTCATGTTTCATGCCTTCCGCAACCCGAGAACCAAAATTCCAGAGCCGAACCCCACAATTTTTGAATTCTGCAGAAAAAACAATGTGTAAAAATTAAGTATTGATTTTGGCCAAAACTTTAACAAAGAAAAAATTTAAATAATCTTTATGAGTGAGTGAATTTCACCTCAAATTCTGGCTGCTTTTTCAACCATAATGCAAATTGTACATAGTCGTCCCGAACTTGCTGAAAAGTCAAATATCTGCTCAAGTTTTCCAACGACAGATCTCTGAATTAATCAAGAAAGACAAAACTTAGTTTACGAATGCAAATAATCTTTACTTCATTTCGCGTCTACCTACGCACTTTCAATCGTTTTGTTAAATAAATTTTGCTTACAAAGTAGGTCGGCTTCGCCCATAGTATCTTGCTTCTAATGCAATTATGTTGGCTTCATGTGAAATAGCATAAGTAGCCATTGCTCCAGTTTGAACGATATGAGCATTAAATGGGCTGTGGCTTGGCCCACCATAGTACAAAAAAATTGGACCCCCCGGCTTAAAATACTGACGATTTTCAAGATACCTCTGAAAGTAGTAAACCAATGACTTAGCTCAATGTAATAAACATAATAAGTTAAATTGTATGACGTACAAACCAATTGAGATTTGATAATATCGGTACAAAACACAAATTACCTGTGACCACGTGGAATTATCGTCATTTGAATGATCCAATTTCTGGTCAAAATATTTCTCAACAATATTATTATTGCCCTGACTAGCTACACCTGACAAGACGAATCCTAAAATTAGAGAAATGGACAATTTTTCACAAGCCATGGTCAAGGACGTAAGATTTTGACAAAAACCAAGTTAAAACTCAAGATTTGACAAATTAAGCACTTGGCTTTAACTCACGTTTAGGAATAAGTTTCATTTACGCAAAATTCGTTTTCATACGTGATTTTGATCCAAGCCGGAACAATTTACACTCATTTTAATTACTATATTTATGCAGTAAGTAAACATCATCGAATTACATTTTACTACATAAATGTAGGAAAAATGCTATTCCATTCCTACACTTCTAGCCAAGTAACTGTTCCACGTCAGAGAATTCATAAAATGTGTTATCTTAACAAAGAGAAGCATGTATCTTCCTTGAGACCAACAGTCAATTAGT
>JAAXNX010002078.1:0-14790 GCA_036491905.1 Folsomia manolachei
GGATGTGATGTGTGTCCGAGGACGGAATACAAAGTCGAATTGACAATAGGAAAAGCATTTTTTTTATTCAGAATTCTATATGGTTCAAGCACTAACTCACAATTCCACTCAATAGCAAAAAATTCGCGAAAATCTCTTTGGGTCCAAATCTGGACATATAACGTTTTTTGGGTTGTAGAAATATGAAGAATGTTTTTAGGTTTCCGTTAGTGGTAGACAAGGCGAGACGTAAAATTGGCAAAGAAAAATAGTTTGACTCTATCCTTCTTAAAATATGAATGAGAAACCCATAGAACAGAAAGCATGTATTATTTGGTGAATCCTTTTAATGGATTTCCTTACCCGCATTACAATGACATACATGTTTTGGTGGAGAATACCGGGCTATAGATAAGCACAGATAAGAATGGTGGGTAAGCGCGACAAGGCAGTTTATCTGTGGGGGTGGAAGCTTGTCGATTTGGTTTAGTTGTTTGACAAGACATGCCGCACGAAATTCTCATAGTTGCTGTAAGCATTGTTATAAGATGTAGTTGAAGGGTTTAAAAGTTCCGGAAATAAATAACTCGGATTGTATCTCTCACTTATTTTCCCATCCTGATCTTTTTCAGACAACCAACGTTCTGTTATTTTGCCTCAATAATGGTGAAAGTAAAGTACTTTCTATAACTGGGGAAGAGTTGTAAAAAGGTTTTACCCATTTAAATAAAAGAAATGAAAATTTATTCGGCAATTTGTTCTTGAACGAAACATTTATTTGCATCAACCAAAACGTTCTGCAAAGTGGTCTACAATTCGTAGAATAACTAATTCCCAAGATACCAAGTAAATGGTGGGCGGAATAAATATTTAAGCAATACAACTTTGATGTGACCTTTTTATGACTTTTTGACCAAGGATGACAAAGGCCTTGAGACCTTGAGTGTGTGGTTACTTTTTTGGCGTCCAAATTTTCAGAAAGTGGCGAGGCGTGGCGTGAGAGAAAGTTTATCTGTATTTTATACCCTTGCCTTGGTACTACAAGTACATGTTAGCCGAACCCATTGGATTTTGATAAATTGTTCACACAATAAATCACGGACAGACATACTTATAAAAAATACACGGTGATTTATGGTACTTTGGCTTTTTGGAGTCTTATCCATGTATGCATACAATTTATTATGTTTAACAATGGAAATGAATAAAATAGAATTATAGTGCTTTCCAAGCCTCTTCCCAAAGCTCAGGAAGTCCACTAGAGATGCAATAATGTAAGAATGTCATTTTTATTTTACAGAAAAAACGGCATTACTGGAGGTTGGATGCAGCTGCCTTGACCCTATTCCAAAGTGAGAGCACGAGTAAATATTTCAGAGAGATTCCGTTAGCGGAAATTATAACTGTGGAAGCAGCTAAAACACCTCAAGGAGGTAAGAAAACTCAATTAATCTTATTTTCTACTCTACCAGGATTAGTAGTTGGCATACAGATGGAGTCTTAAAAGTTAGGATTAAAGCAAATTGCTATTCAGTTCCAATTCGTCCATAAAAGGATCCACTCTACTGATTTTCTCCACGTAATCTCAACCCAAATACGCTACATTTCATTAAATGACGATAAAAATCTATGCGACTCTAGAAAATAAGGACCGGGCGAATTTTTTAGGCATTGGCAAAAAACCTGACTGAGCCATCAGAGTGAAAGGAAGCTCGTTCGTGCAGCTTTTTGTTTTATTTCCATCCTTCATGTAATCCGATCCCATTTCATGAAGAAACGCCAAGCAAATGAGATGTTGTATCGGAATTAGGAATGTTTTAAAATTCTTCCTTCTCTTCCCATTGGAGAAGGTTGTTTTAAACATTAGTCTGCTCCCAGGCTTATTTGTACTTTCTCCGTAATAGGATATAAAAGCCAGAAAAAAAGTATGGCTCCCCAAGGCATTTTGAAGGAAGGATTATTCCTATTAATTGAAGTTTATATGGTGCAAGCGAAATTTCAGAATTTTAAAGGAAAGCCTGTATTGTTCATTTAGTTTACTCCTTTTTATTGAATGCATTCAAGTTTGTTCTGGCTACAGGATATTTTTTCCCAACGACTTTCCCTTTCCGAATTTCTTTATCTTGAACGCTTTTCCGTCTTACTTTTACTCAACGGAAACTACTTACCCTAGTCTACTAAACATTTATGATAGAACATTTTAGTATCTCTTATTCATTTCCTGATAAAATACAGCCTTGCTTTATCCATGTTTATCCCGTACCAGAGATAAACCTGCATAGAAAGTATTGGGATTTTGACTACTTTCTTTTTTTTATTCCTCCCATTAGACGTTATGCACTGTTTCGAAATCAGAACTGCAAATGTGGACTACTACGTTGGAGAGGATCAACTCTACGGTGTAAAAGATCCTACAAAAGTTATCATGCCTCCTCTCGACACTGGGATTGGAACACATTTGGCAAAGTCTTGGGAAACCACTATAAGGCAAAGTCTCATGCCTGTAACTCCTCAAACAAACATTCCAAGTAAGACTGAGTACAAGCGATGTACAAAAATTAAGACTTTGTCCCATTTCCTTTGTGTCCAGTTCTTATGTGTTTGTCTTCTTTCACAGGGAAAGATGACGAGAGAGAAGATCGAATCACAGAGATAAGCCAACTTTATCAAATTTTTCCTGACGAAGTTCTCGGCTCGGGACAATTTGGGACTGTTTATGGAGGTGAGTCCTGTCTTAATGAAAGTGTTATGTCATGCAATAAACTCGCATTCGAAGATGTTAAGAAATATGGAGCTATAAATATCCTGATACGTCCCACTTTTGTTGTGGTGAATTACATAAAAAAGAAACATGTCTTTGTTTCTTTGTTCTACAAAGAAATAAAATCCATAGGCTTTGGTTTGGGTCAATGGATTTCCTTATGTTGAAGCATTGTCAAAACTTTGTTGGCAGTAAGTGCATAGTTTTTAAAAGATAAGAAGAATCCACTTTTATGACCTCAAGTAGAATCACTTCCCTACTATCGTTATTGTGTTAGGATTTAGTACCACTATACGAACAAGGATAAAACTTGTCCCAATTTTTATAGGTGTTCATCGGAAGAGCAATCGACCCGTAGCAATTAAAGTGATTGATAAATTGAGATTCCCCAGAAAACAAGAGGACCAGCTTAAAAATGAAGTTGCTATTTTGCAAAATATTTCACACAGAGGTAACCAAAATTGATTGAGTGCTAGCTCATGCTAGCTTTAGTGTATTTGAGCACTATACAAGAATATCTTTTCATTTTAGGTGTTGTGAACTTGGAAAGGATGTTTGAGAGCCCAGAACGGATATTTGTTGTAATGGAGAAACTTAGAGGTGATATGTTGGAGATGATTTTATCCCGTGAACGACTCACGGAACGAATTGCCAAGTACCTTATAACCCAGGTGGGGAAAGTTGATTATTTGCAAATAACTTTGTGCAAAAATCCTTCCAATATTTTGTTACACATTGCATTTTCATGTTCCAGATCCTCGTCGCCCTTAAACATTTGCACAGCAAAAATATTGTTCATTGTGGTAAGTCCACTGAAAGTGTTATATAAAAGGTAAAACCATTTAATATTTTTTCTGTGCAATAATTAGATCTGAAACCGGAGAACGTGCTCCTTTCCTCCGACTCAGACTTTCCCCAAGCTAAACTCTGTGACTTCGGGTTCGCTAGGATTATTGGTGAAAAGTCATTCCGACGCTCAGTTGTGGGAACTCCAGCCTATCTTGGTAAGACATTATGGCTTGTATACTGGTAACTAAACTCCAGACTTTTCCCGGAAGCATAGTTATTGATGGGAGAAAATAAATAAAACCACAACCAGTCACTTTGAAAGTCAACCCTGTGCCGGGTTTCAATGATAATATGATAAATTTGTGGCGGAGATTGAGATTTAGAGCTGTATACTTGAAATTCGTAATTAATTACTCCAGCTCATGGAGTCAAGTTGACAGATGCCATTTATCATCCAAACTTTATGTGTCATGGCTCTATCCGCCTGAGTTTTCGTGCAAGTTTGGTCGTGCTACGGAGAAAACAGGATGATCGACTTTCACTTCCCAATAATATCAGAAAATTGCCTTTTTTACTAAGCTAGCTATGAATTCTGGAAAATCCAGTTCCAAGTTATGTTGACGACTCGTCTGCATCACTTTTCCGGAAATAACTTTCTTTTTTCTCACCCTTGAAATGTAATGCAATGCTGACAAATGAATATTTTTCATGTAGCTCCCGAAGTGCTGAGGAACAAAGGCTACAATCGATCCCTGGACATGTGGAGTTGTGGCGTGATAATCTATGTTAGCCTGAGTGGAACATTTCCCTTCAATGAGGACGAAGATATAAATGATCAAATTCAAAATGCTGCCTTTATGTATCCTCCAAATCCTTGGAAAACTATTTCTCCTGAAGGTGAGCTACATGCTGAATTTAATGCTTGTTAGTTATACAACTAAAATATTAATTAATGGCTTATTTCAGCTATTGATTTAATAAACAACCTGTTGCAAGTAAAACAGAGAAAACGCTACACGGTGGACAAGTCTCTGAATCATTACTGGTTACAGGTAAATGAACTTTTGCTTTAAACTGTTTTAGAGTTTGCTGAGAAAGTCTCTCACAAATGTTTAATTCTTATTTCTTTCAGGACTACCAAACATGGGTTGACCTCAAAGAGCTTGAGAGACAAGTTGGAGGCAGATACCTAACCCATGAGTAAGAGCCTTATTAAAATCATGCATACCTGTTGACTTCATGACTAACTGTCTAATCTTTGCATAGGTCTGATGATGCCCGATGGGAAAATTATCGTAAAGAACATCTTCGGAACTCGAACGGTTCCACGAATGGTGGTCTTCCTTCCACAGTGTCTTCCGATTCTTTGTCTTTGTCCGCTAATCTTAGCAAGTGAGTCAGAACTATATTTTCCATATCATCCCGAACACATTATGATCTCATTTGTCTGAATTTCAGGTTGCGTCTTTAGCAGTACGAGCGATTATTTTAGTTTTATAATTTCACAACCAGGACCAGCCGTCGAGTGTCAGGGGTCTTCCTCAACAAATAATGGGAGTTACTACAGGAAAAAAGAAAATTCTATTCCCGACATTCCTGAAGAGATTTTGGAGCAACTTTCTCCACAACCTTGGAAAAATTCTCCCCAACTAACACCTCTATCCCCACCTCCTCCCGTTAAGGAAAACTTGTGCATAACAATTGTTTGTAAGGATGACTCGTCTACATTTTTATGAAAGTTGGGTCTGGTTGTTCACACCTTGCTTTTTTTGTAAATGTTCCAATGTGTATATATAGCATTTAGAAATATGCATCTAAAAATGTATCAATTAATAACTTCTCAACTTTGGACATAAGCCGAAATGCCTGTATTATAATATGTACATATGTAGTAATTAATGTCTGCTGGTCCCAATTTACTTTGAAATTACGATATTATATGAATGCATACGAAATTTCATAGTACATGCATCTACTGGGACCATTTTGTACACAATGGATGCCCATATTTAAATGTCTTGTCGATATTTCCTCTTTACAATCATAAAGATAGCAAGCTAAAAAATAGTTGTCATCTCAAACAATTACCTCCTTTTATATTTTAACACAAGTCAATCAAAATATGCATTTGTAGATTGGTAGATTAAGGAAAGAATGTAATTGTTGGAAGGGATTGTTTGGGTGTTGGGCATTGACAACAAGCCTTTTTATACGAATCATAAATTATTAAGAAATTATTTTTTCCACAAAATTTCATTGTACTGAAGTTCATTCCATGCATTCTACGCGAAATTTTAATATGCTTCTTAATGAAATAAGTGCCTCCACACAACGATTGTTTGCGGGTGAGCGATTGTTGAATCATTTATAAAATATAGCTTTTTGTACGTTCGAGTATTATACAAACATCGTGTTAGCTAACAATATAATTTGTAAACTTACACACATATATTATGTCATATTAAATATTCTTCTCAACGCACGCGAAAATTATGAACTTGTCATTTTTCAATAATAAAATATATCGTATTGAAGAATTTCAAATAATAAATAATAAATAAACGGAAATATTGTCAAACTTAAAACAACCTTTCAAGCTACCTAGCAAATCTCCATTTTTGTAATCAATGATTGTTGAGAACCCTGAGAACTTTGTTTTAAATATAGTTGCGATGCCCAATTTAACGTCCACTTAACTATATATAATGCAAATTAGTAAAGAAAATATCAACTATCTAAGAAAGGTCCTTCATAACAGGGTCCTGCAAGCATTTCTTTTTCAGCAGTTTCACAGCATATATCATTGACACATGCGTAAATCCTAATGAAAGCTTCGGGACGCATGACATAATTGATGTAGTCCGCGCACTGCAAGGTTTTTTGTTAAAAATTAAAATGTCACTTTTTTATAACAGTTTATAAAACTTACCTTCAAGGTAGATCCTGAGTACGGCAACAAAAGGTCGTATAACCAAGTATTCAAAGTATTCCCGTGTTCTTCATGAAATGGCCGAATTACATTTAATGTTTTCAAGGTACGTATGTCTTGATGACTTTTGTTGCAGTATAACTGAAAGAAAACAATGGAGTGGTAATTTATTGAACTCAGGTGAACTAACAATTTCATTACCGTATTCCGAATACTGCTCTCAGTCCCTTCAAAAATTCCTAAGATTTGTGGTTTAACAATCCCAAAGTATTGTTTGAATTGGTCAGAGCTCATGTTTTCAATATTTCTGGAATTATGATTCAATTTATAGTACCAATGTTTTAACAGAATCGAAATCAGAAGATAATTTCAAAATCAACAGATAAATCTTACTTTGTATGTTTCTTGAATGTTCTACTTTTTTCAGCATAGTCTTGTACTACGGTTATCATACACTGTGAAGCTTGAGTAAGGTCGTATTCGTCACCTGTGTGTGCAGAAAAGTTCATTAAGCACACTAAATTACAACACACAGTGGAAAAATAATAAAAATACCTCGAGGTTCATATTCTTTGCCGGGTTCTTGTGTTCGAGACATAAATTCTCTGAAATATGGTTCTGCTCCTTTTGGATAATGATTATCGTCCCCATCCGAGTCATCAGAAGAGTCTAGACCATATGATCTGCATGATGTTTGTTGGCTTGCTCTAATTCCAGAGCTAGTACTTGGAACCGGACTTCCTGGTCGATTGCTTCGTTCCTGTTCCTGGCGTCCTTTTCCAACATTCTTGTTTGTCTTAGATTTCGCTTTTCGTAGCTGTTGTTCCGGATTTAAGGAACAAATATCTGGACTAGCTGGTCTTTTTGCAGGCGGAGGTGGCAATTAGGTCACTATCTTTGTTTCTTTGTTTTTTCTCTTCCTGTTTCTTTTGTTCTCCATTCCTTCTCTTGTCTCCCCTTTTCTCCAACCCAACAAGCTGCTTCAAAATATCTTCAGAATTGCCATTGTTTGACATTACTTTGTTTAAAAAGCCAAATCCTGCCTGTAATGTTCCTGGATGATTCATTAACTGAAATGTCGAGAGGTTCTCGGGTTGGTTCTCGTTACCGTCGTCATCATCATGATGGTGTTGGAGTTGATATTGTTCAGGTGGAGAATCTGCTTGTTTTCTTACTTCTGTGGATTTGTAACTTAATGCATTTAGAACTGTAACACTTCCTTGCGGGCCTCCTGGTCTGGATGCAGCAGTATGAAATTTTCGGGCTCGAGCTACAAAATCAAAAGAGTATTCATCAACATCCTCTTCCGGCGTGGTTTCCACTACAACTTCCTGAGCAACTTCTTGCATTGCGAAGTTGACAGTTTCAACGGAATTTATGGATTGTTGGGGTTCGATTTTCACTGAAGCCGGCCTTTCAAAGCTGAACAACTCTTCTTCCTCGTCGTCTGAATCACCATTTCGTGGGGAGTCGATAGTCAAAATTGGGATGGCTTGGTATTGTCCAGCAAAAAGAACTTCATCGGAATCATCATCCGAATCATTATTGACAGCTTCATTGTCCCCGCTTCGCTCCATTTTGACTCTGGTGTGCACATGAGGCGATGGCAATGATACTGGTATTTTCATGGGAAAACGTAAACTTGATTCCGGAGGATCATTCACAGGCAAATGATTGGAATGTGAACTATTTACACCGTCATCCTCTAGAACGACTTCAAGAACGGTTTGGGTTTGTGCATCGCCAGTTTGCTTACTGGGTGATAAAATATCTCGAACTCGACGACGCGTTGATTGACTTTGTGTATTTGTGAATTGGTCAGATGTATCTGTTGAACTGAAGGCGCTATTTGATCTTCCACTTAATCTCTTTCTTTTTTTTCGACGCAGTAATGGAGTTTTCCTATAGGCTGACTCTGAAGTGATGTCATCTGAATCGCTGGCGTGTCTCTTCCTTACGGCGAATGGAGGTAACTTGTTCGTTGACAAGGAAGAAACAGCAGGAAAATAGCAATGGTCAACAATATCAGGACTAGGACTTCGCCGAGCCTTTTCTGGTGGTTTTTGTTGAATTATAAGTTCAAGCTGTGAGTGACTTTCAGATTGTTGATCCCCCGGATAGCTAGTAGAAATTTGTGTTTCTGGTTCTAGAGGGGGAACAATTTCTTCAGGACTCTCGGGTGGAGTAACTGCATCAGATAAATTCTGGAGACTATTGTCCGGAGTGGGGACCATTTTGGTTAGCACCGGCATTTCAAGGTCAGAGTCATCTGAGTTTGATTCTTGAGAAGCGAAATTGTCAACATCCTCATCACCGGCGCGTGATTCTTCTTCAGGAGAGTCTGGGAAAGGACTTGGCGTTAGCCGGCTGCTGTATGAGGTATTCACTCTTTTGTTTCTTCTGGCTCTTCTAGGCCTAGGGCTTGATGCTGGCATTAAGAATATTAAACTTAATTAAATTTTGTTTGCTCATGGTCATACTTAATAGACAAATTACCGTCTTTCCTCTTCTTTTTCTCTGCTGAACTTTGTGACGCTAGAGATCTACTATCCGAATTAGGCAATTCTTCATCTACGCCTAAAATCTCAATGGCAGAATTGGTCACTCTTGACCTACTGCTCAACAATCTCTCAATTGTAGGAGAAGCATTGGATCGGGCTCTTTTTCTTCGTTCATTTACAATTGGGACACCAGCAATTGCTTCTTCGAAGGATATCTGGCCGCTCAAGGAAGGTTTCATGTGTTTCATCGGTTCCACGATAGCAACATTTCTTTTTTTCTTGGCTCTTCCTCGTTTGGAAGAATCGTCTATGTCGGGAAGGCCGTAAAAGGAATTATTCTTGGAAGGACTTTTATCACCTGGATATTTTTTTCTATTTCCAGTAGATCTCTTTGTCACTTTCTTGACTATTTGTGGAAAACACGTTTCTTCGATATCTGGGAGTTCTTCATCAAAATCATCGTCATCCTCTTCGATCCAATTACGGAATAGGCTGGAAGAGCTGAAAACGTCATCCACAGAGTCGCTGCAAGTAGGTGGCAAAGAACAGCGTTATCAGTTTCCAACTCAATGTCACGATTCCCACATAATGCATACAGTAACTTCTCACCTTAAAATCCCACCCCTACTGCCTGATATCCTTTCCTCATCGTCCACATCAAGATTTGAATCTGTTTGAAGGACATCCGACTCAGAATCGTTATAGTCAACCCCTGGAGAACGATGTGCACGTGGTCGGGACAGAGGAATGGGGTCGTGAACACGCTGTTTACTATTACTAACATCAGGTCGCGTTCGTGGCCGTACGGCATCACTAGCACGAACTGCCCCAGTAATGGGCATGGGCCAGGACGTGGGACATCCAGGGGGAGGTAAATCCATCAATGATTCTTCGGAACTGCTATAATCTCGAATACGGTGAAGAGTAGTATTTGTGATTGATCTGGACCGCTCCCTCCGATCGGTTCTACGCTTTGGTCTCGAATCCTTTTTCTTATTCCCAACTCGTGTCTTTGGCCTAGCAAAATGGATGAAACGAAAAGGAAATTCCATCAGTTCAGTATAGAATATTTTACATGCATTTAGAAATAAATTGCTGACAAAATTATAATGAGATAAGTAATTTAAGAAGTTTATTGAAATAAAAAGAAATACAAATTGGAAAATTACGGTTTGTCAAGAGCGGAAATCCCAGGCACTGGGTGGCTAGTGGCACGATTGACATTGGAAAGAAGGGCTGAAGAAGTTGCCTGTCCTGAGGTGGATGTTGACGTGGGTTGCAAATGAAAACTAATGTCATCCAATTTTACACCTAACTCCTTATAGATCTTCTTTTTAAGTCCCTTCTTAACATCGTCAGTGTCGGAACCAGATTTCCGCAAAACCACAGCTTTGATGTAACACCTTGTCGGAGTGAAATTCTTATGTCTTCCACCTAGTGTGTGGTAAATTAAATTAGATACATCATAATCACTAATGTGTTTCTTGAAGAAAGATTCTTCAACGAACTGCATGCATTCTTTGTTTTGTTCACATGAATATTTGTCTCACCATAATCTGCAATTCCAGAGTTTTCATCCGTCACAACATCCTCCTCGTCATCCGTCCAACAATGACGCTTTGGATCCAGAATCGCAACAAACGGACATTTATCCTTATTTAGAAGGACTGTGTAGCTGATGAAACATAATTTTAAATGGTCAAGAATATCCCCAAGAATAACTTTATCTTTATTTCATACCCAAATGCAACTTCCTGTCCAAAAGCAACATGCGCTGACTTGGATATCTTATCCATCGGAGCTTCGTTATACTTTCCAACCATTTCCACCGCTGGTTTAAGCATGGCCTTAATTTCCTACAAAAAACAAATTAGTATTACTTTGCTGTCACGCTAATTGACTCAACCTCATATTCCAAACCTTCCAATGCCGTCGTTCAACCCATTTTGAAGTGAGAACTGCCCCCACAACCATTAAATCGTCCCCATCCCCCTCCTCTTCCCGTGGAATATTTGACGGAAGGAAGTTCAACTCCACAGGCACCACATATCTCCCAGCCTAGTTAGTAAAAAAAACCTTTGATTACTACTTATCCAACTAATAAACCCCATCAAATAACTACTTACCCTGATGTACTCTAAATATTTTCCTGGCATAATTCCTTATGATAAGGACCTTATCAAATCTCTCTCTAAATTGGAATGTTTTATTCTGTCTGATCCTAATCTACAATTTACCAACCACTCCCACACCCACCTCCACTATGAAACCGTCTCTAAAATTTCCAAATCATGTCAAAATTAGTGTCACAAAAAATCTTCGAAACTTTCGACAACTAACTGTAACTTTGCTCCCGAAAAAACCCTATTTCGCTCCTGAGCCTCCTCTAAAAGAGTTGAGGAATTCTCCACCTACCCCCACCATTCGGGCCAACATGCAACATTGGTGGTCACTGGTGGGTTAGTCTGTGATTCACGCTATATATATTCTCAGAGGTGACATATTTTTACAAAAATCTTTAAAAATTCACACTTAATACGTCAAAGGTGAAGTTGTTCATAGTAGAAGAACTGGAAGGATCATCAGGATGGTAGTCAGTTATCTTTGGTTTACTTTTTGTTTGTGATGGGTTATTGTTTTGTTGAGTAATTGTGTAATTGTTGATTTTCTGTACTAATTGATGTCTATATTACAGATGCACTTCATGCTCTTGTTTAGTCGACAAGGAAAGCTGAGACTTCAAAAATGGTATGTCGCCCAACCGGACAAAGTTCGAAAGAAGACGACTCGAGAACTGGTCACCACCATTTTGTCCAGAAAACCCAAAATGTGCTCCTTCCTTGAATGGCGTGATTTGAAGGTTGTCTATAAAAGGTGGGGCTGAAGTTAGAATGAATCATATTATCGGAATAGGATGGGTATTTATGTAATATTTTGTTAAATTGTAGATACGCCAGCCTCTACTTTTGTTGCGCGATTGAACAGCAAGACAATGAGCTACTTACACTGGAGATAATTCACCGATATGTGGAGCTTTTAGATAAATATTTCGGAAGCGTTAGTTTCAAATGAGTTATTGTAGAGCATTACAAAACTGTGATTTAAATTACTCGTATTTTTCTCTAGGTTTGCGAATTGGACATTATTTTTAACTTTGAAAAAGCGTATTTCATCCTGGATGAGTTTCTTTTGGGTGGAGAAGTTCAGGAAACTTCCAAGGTTGGTTGGTTGGTTGGTAGGCATTTATTGACATGTTATTATTCCTTGATGAGTACAAATGAATGACTCGTTTTCACAGAAGAACGTGTTGAAGGCCATAGCTGCTCAGGTAGATTTTTTTTTTTTTGATTTTTGCAATTTTTTACAATTTTTTTTTGTTACAGGATTTGTTACAGGAAGTAAGTGATGGACCCGACTCCATTGAACTGTGATCGATTAGTTATTGATCTGCATCCGCATCTGCTGCTATGCTCTGTTCTGCTCCTGCTACTTTTAATTTTTGATCGAATTGTCAATTTGCATTCAATTCCCGTTATCGGTCAATTAATTCAGTGCTTTGATCGCTTGTCAGTTTTATTATTCTGACCTACACTATACACGAATTGCATGTTAATTTATAGCTTCATTTTGTTCAATTTCTGTTTAACTTTTTTCACAAGTTTGGCCTTGTATTGTGGATAAGAGGATTTATTCAAGTAATTTTGTTACCTTGTTAAAAGTGGCTGTAGTTTAAAAATGGATCAGACAAATAATTTCTTGGGCCCAAACCAATAATCTTATGATGTCGAGGATGTTTATTAATCGTAGGGAAAGGACAATATTAATAATATTATATTAGTTTGGAAGTTTAAGTCAAAGAAACCAGTTATACCAGACCAAAGTCAGTTCTATTCATAGGAAGCGTTCCAAAAATTGAGAAACTTAGCATATATGTCTACCAAGACTTTAAGATAAAATTCAGTCGTAATTAGTCTTCTCACAATAAAGGGTGCACAAGGTGCAACGAGCGCATGTTGAATTAAGATTACTACTATTTTCAACAAAGGCAATTAGTATTATTGTTATTTGGCACCACTTGCCTGATTGCGAATTGCGATTGCTGATTCTTTTTGCCTCTGTTAAATTGAACCCTGCAATGAAGAGCATGAAAGATTTTGAGATCCGCAGAAAAATGCAGTGATTGTGATTTATTTATCCGAAATCAATTTTGGGATGGGCTATGTATAAGTTTGGCATCCTTTTAATTTAATCCATTTATGAATTCTAATGTCTAATTGTCTATTGCGGGGGCCTAAAACTTTATGTTATTTGCTGCGCACAGGATCCTGAATGGATTGGATTAGGTAAATCATTATGTTCTGCTACCAGCAAAATTTAATTGGTATTTTAATTTTGGTATGGTACATGGATTGCTTGCAGTTTGTGTCATTCCTAGANATGTTCTGCTACCAGCAAAATTTAATTGGTATTTTAATTTTGGTATGGTACATGGATTGCTTGCAGTTTGTGTCATTCCTAGAGTTAGCCTAATAAGTTGTAGTGACAGCTATAATGTAGTAATGTCATATTTTGTATTGTTCCATTGCCTTTCTCAGGATGAAATGGTGGATTCAATCCTCCGGGAGCAGGGGCTTCTATGAATCATGCGATATGGGAACCTCGCAAATCTGCGCCATTAATTTGAAGTCGTTTTTAACCTACCGATAAATTAGTTACATTCCATACCAATTAATTTTACACCGTCAAATGTCTTTGGTTCGTTGTTATTGTGCTGTACAAATAATGCAGTAAAGTAGGGGCTTAATAAAGTTAATGTTTTAAATATTAACCCCACTCTACACCTCCTTATCACCGCAATACAAGGTCAATCCGTGTTTAACAGTTGTTTGTGTAAAACTATCGCTTCAGCACTTTTGTCGTTTCCATTGTGTGGGTTTTTGTTTCTTATTTTGATCAATTACTATTTTTATGCATTTTTTAAAGGAGGAAACACCCCAATCCTTTTTCGATGACCATGGTCTAGGCTAAAATACCAGTGGCATTTATAATTTACCTTTCCTACAGAAGATGACCACTTGTCCAACCTGTTTTATAATAATGCATTCCACGTTTCATATCCTAAATGTAGAGGAACTTAGAATGAGAATGTAATTTACAAGAAATGTGATAATTTACAGATTCCTCGTCTGAATCACGAATTACTAGTATTACCAAGAAAAATTGAATACCCAATAAAAATGTTGCCTTCAAATCGTAATACTGTTAAATCATCTATTTGCAACATTCACATAAATCAAGTTTTAGGTCAAATTATTCTTCACGGAGAAATCTCGCAGTGCCCGATGGAGAACGCGTGCCTCTCATTTTTTGTCAAATACCAAGCGCCACAAAAAAAAAAAAAAAAAATCCGCCTGGTCTTTGTCAGTTGACTGGTTTTGGATTTGGTTGGTTGTAGAGTTATCTTCGTAGGTAATCACACCAATTAATTAAACGAATTAAAAAATGTTTGAAGATCACTCTGGTGAAGACGAGACTCGTGTACGAGAGGCTAACAAATTGGTAAGTACATAAATCTATTGTTGAACACATTCATTTGTTGCAGTATTTACTATATTTTGGTAGGATATCATTTTAAAATTAAGACTTAATCTGTTGCAGGAACGGCCGTTGGAATTGGCAAAGGATTCCGAATCCCTGACTTGCAAGAATGGGTCGACCGCCGTTCTGAAGCATTTTCGAGCAAGTAATTTAACTACAGGTCAATTCAATTGGGTCATGAGTCTCATGGAGAGGAATATGAAGAAAATGTAAGTACCCTCATGTCACACGTA